>JAJPUD010006613.1:7206-65249 GCA_023553655.1 Myrmecobius fasciatus | reverse complement strand
CAATGATAAGTTTGGAAATATGTATACATATATTTGATTTGCCAATATTTTAACATAATTAACATGTAGTGAATATCCTGCCATCTAGGGGAGGGGTGGGGAGTTGGGGGGAAAAATTTGTAACGGAAAGCTATGTAAGGGTTATTGTTGAAGAATTACCCACACATATGTTATGCAAATAAAATAAAATTTAAAAAATAAAAAAAAAAGAATTTGGTTGACCATGTGCTACACAGCCTTTGAGATAGATAAGAAGTTGATTGAACAGAAAAATATCATCAGTGCTTCCTTTTCACCTTAAAACGTAATTTTTTTTGTAATTTAATGTAAAAAAGAATTCAAGGCCCAAAACAGATTTGTGGTTGATGGGGAACATTCTGTAAATGACATTTCATGTAAAAGGTTGGGAGTGATTTTAGGGAAATCTTTAGGATTAATGTTTGTGAGTTTTATGATTTATATTTAATTTCTCTACTGTTTATAAAATTTTCCCATAGTATGTATGGACTGTGTTCTTGCATGGGATTCTGTCTCAGAAAAGTAGAAACTAGGGCCATTCATATTTTCCCAGGTTTCTAAAGATCCAAAAGATCCCAAACTATATGCACAGAAAGCTCCATCCCCCATATACCTAATCACTTGTCGTTGCACAAGAATTCCTAGCACAGAGTTACAATTATATCTGTATTATATGTGTTTATAACATTATTATATTTATTATATACAGACATTCACCATTTTGATCTTTATTTTTTTTCAAAAATACATTTTCATAAAGGCAATAAAATAAAGCAGCTAATTCTTTACGAGCTACAGAATCAAATGGGTGGTATGCAGATTAAATAGTACCATGATCAATAAATGCCACTGGGCTTTATGTGGTCACTCACATAGTCTGGTGGCATTCTGATTTGCCCTGAGTTCAGAGGTTGGTTGAACTTGAGTTAGATGACACTTCAGAGATGATCTCAGCCACTTTAGTGGTAACAAAACTGAACCTGAGAAGCTTTCTGAGTAGTCCTAGGTCATGTAGGTAGGAAACAGCCAAAATAAATTTGAATTGTTTCCACATCCAACCTTCTTTCCACCATACATAGAAGTTTCTCAAGGATATTGGAGAACTTTCTTGGTTACAGTAGGATTTCGTTCTAATGGAGTATTTATATCAGTAGCAAAGGATTTTGCTTGAGTCATGATTGTGGACACACCAGAATATCATACATATACATGCACATGTACAAATTCATGCATACATCCATCCTTTATAATGAATATTCATTGTGCACATATATTTGTATTTATACACATACATGCATACATATATATAATTTATATAACTAGATGGATAAGTCTAGATTGAATTATAAGATGATGCTACTCATCTATCTAATGTATTTGATACTTTTATAGTGCTTTAGCTATTTCTAAGCCCTTTCTTCATTATGGTCATAATAGATGTTATATGACTATTCCTATTTTTCCCATAAAATGTGAATCTCAGGAAAGTTAAGTAAAGGTGACATAGTTAGTAAATAAAGAATGCAAACCTCAATACCTTGACTTTATACAAAGTTTTTTTTTTTTTCCCCATCATTTAAATCTCATTCTCCTGTTAGCATACTCAAAACAAACATGCAAAATAACATGATTATAAAGGTGGTAATGGTTTTTCCTTTTTTTTCCCCAAGGCAAATGGAGTTAAGTGATTTGTCCATGATCACATAGTAAGTATTCTGAGGTCAAATTTGAACTCAGGTTCAGTGCTTTGTTCATGGTGCTGCCCCTATGATTGTAGTTTTAGTAATGGTGGTGATGACAATGATAACAATGATGATGATGATGATGATGATAAAGACAATAAGATAGAATGGTGAAAAAAACCTAGCCTCAGAGTCAGGAAGACCTGAGTTCAGATCCACTTTTTCTTGCATCAAGTCCAGCACAGGTAGAAAGTGTTTTCAGACTGGAAGTTGCCTATACCTGAAAAATCACAGGTTATAAAAGTTTAGCACCTACCAAATATCTAGAATAATCCATTCTTCAGCAGTGTGTGTGTGTGTGTGTGTGTATGTGCATAGAAGCAACAAACCATTAAAATAAGCCTTTTGGTTTTGCAAATAGAATTTTGTACTTTTCAAGTTCTTTATTATTCTGTTGTACAGCACAGGCAAATTAAGGAAGACTTTTCTGAAATGAAAATGGACCAGTGTTCAGCTCCAATAAAGGTTAAAGTATGTAGGTAATCCATAACAATCAATGAGTTGGATAGAGTCAAAACCAGATGCACAGAAAACTTGGCAACATATAAAGCATTCTACAATATGTAGGCATGGTTTCAAAATTTTTAAATCATAAAATCATATCCTGGAATTTTTCTGTTCCCAGGGACTAGATAGACATTGTTGGGAGGCAGGAGCAGAGGTTTCCAGGAGGGGGCTGGTCAGATACTTTCATTTCCAGGGAACATTATAAAAGATTTGGCAATCTAGATAAGCTTCTTTTCATAGATTGAATCCTCTCCACAGGGCATGTGAACTGTTGATAGCCATCATTTGGTCTAGTAAGTCTATTTTCTACATTTCCAATGCCTTGTGTGTCTAATATCCACTTTCATTTTCCTCCCTTGGTCGAAATAATGCTGATATTGTTCTGCTGTCAGTAAAAATGTGTAAATGCGATCTTAAGAGGAAATTTGCTCTGATACTACAAACAGTAAATAATTCTAGTCTGTTTATATTGATGAGTAAACTGATGTGCTTTTCCCTGTTATTATTCTGTGCCTTCTGCTTTATTTTGGGAAAACAATTTTAAAACCATCAGCTTGCAAAATATGGGACTAGTCCATGGTGCATTGTAGAAAAAGTTCTACTCCATTTTAATACATGTTCACCTTTCCTCTCTCTCATACCAAAGCAATTTGATGAAGCCACTAGTTGCAATCGATTTGACTAAAGTACTTTATTTTTTAAGTTTATAACCTAGTAACCAATTCTGTATGTTTTAAAATTAAATCTCATTCATTATGGCTCCCTAGGTTATAATTTATCTTTTATCTACCTGGTTTATTCATTCATTTAATAATCTATTAATCAGGTGCTGATTGTGCATATTATATTCAGACAATAGAAATGAAGTGTGATTTAGTGGACAGAGAACTAGTCTGGAAGTCAAGAAGAAATTGGCCCAAGTCCTTCCTCTAATTTTATGACCATGGGCAAATCTCTACACCCTCACAGAGCTCATCTTCTAATATTAAAAGTTTCAAAATGATATTCATTTTGCTTCAGTGGAAGGTGTTTCCAAATTGGGAGTTCCCCATGCCAGAAAAATCAAAAGTAACAAAAGTTTAGCACCTAAGAAATATCTAGAATAATAAGTTTAAATGGTCAGATTTAGAAAAGCAAGGTATCACTATTATTTATAAATCCAAAGGCAAGAGATCCCATAAAATAAATACGGAACTCAAAATACTCTTGAGAGTTGAACATAAAAATTATAACTGGGCCATTTTCACAGATAGAATTATCACTCATGATCTATATGTAAAATGTCCACAAAAATTCATAACATTTGCGAAAATAAATGTCTTCATGTCAAAAAACTCATAAATTCCAAACTACTTTTAATAAAATGTCCTATAAATGTAAAGAAGTAATAGAATAAGTCAAATCTTAAATAGAACAAGTAAAAATCATTACTGTAATTTCATTTATTACTAAAATTGGTAAATATTCTTTTGGAGAATTTAATGAAGATGGACCTATAATCACGATACTCTTTATTCAATTGACAAAACCAATTGTTTTACTTATATATATATATACAACATTATATATTATATATATGTATATATGCATATATATACTATATATATGCTAATAATTTTTCCTGGAGAACTTTCAGAAATTATCAGAAATCTATTAAATATAAAGAAGAGGGAAGAATTAAAAGACTAGTAGTAGGAATAACAAGAGAGGAATAATAATAAGACAAATATGGCAAAGAGAAAGAACAGCAACAAGAATAAGAAAAAAAGAACAAGTAGAAGAGAAGGAAAAAAGACAAAAGAAAGAAAGGAAGAACATAAGAAAAGAAAGAAAGAAGGGAAAGGAAGAAAAGAAAGGAAGGAAGGAAGGAAGAAAGAAAGAAAGAAAGAAAGAAAGAAAGAAAGAAAGAAAGAAAGGAAGAAGGAAGGAAAGAAGCAAGCAAGGAAGGAAAGAAGGAAGGAAGAAAGAAAGAAAGAAAGGGAGGAAGGAAGGAAGGAAGGAAGGAAGGAAGGAAGGAAGGAAGGAAGGGAAGGAGGGAGGGATGGAGAGAGGAAGGGAGAGAAGAAGGGAGGAAGGGAGGAAGGGAAGGAGGAAGGAAAAATCATGTTTGAGTTTGAAAGATAATTATGTTAAGTCCCTGAGAGATTCATAGATGAATGTGAGATGATCTGAATCAGTTTACCTTCTAGTAGTGGAGCTAAAACCTATGTGTATGTAAATATAATGTAAAGGAAATCATGAATATGTTACTCTAACTGTTTTCACTATAGAGAATTGCCTTCTAGTTATGAAGTATCAGGGAAGTCATATTGAATGGTTATCTTTTGAATTAAACCTTGAAGGAGAGATGCAATTTCAACAGCAAAAATGTGGGCAGACTTCCAACAGAAGTTGAGATATTGTCATAATAGAGAATTGTTTTGGGGATTTAAAGATTTTACCAGGACAGCAAAATATGTCAGGTCCTACCAAGTGGGAAAACCTTTTGCATCTTATCTTTTTCTCATGTTTTTGCATACATACTGCATAATTGCAGACTTTTGACTACATGTAAACTACCTGTACATACTTGATGACCAATCTAGTTATTTTCTGTTTTAACCCTGTTAACCTATTTTTTTTTTGCCACAGTAACATGCAAAGACAATCTACAAAATTATACAAGAACTGTGTCCATAATAATGAAACTGTTGATCATTGAAATATCAACAGAAGAAAAGATGTAAGGAGAACAACCAGAAGCAAAGTAAAGCATAAGTGATAGTAAGGCACCTAGGTGTTGCAATGAATAGAATACTGGACCTGGATGGTATAAATAAGATCTGATTTCAAATCCTCCTGCCAGTCAATAGCTGTAAATTTTTGAATAAGTAATTTAAGCTCTATCTGCCTCATAGTCCTCATGTAAAAAAATGAGACTACTAAAATGGAAACTCTGGACATGTTAATGTGGATTTTGTACAGTAAATTTCAGAGTTCCAACACTAGAAAGGTAGTATCTCCTGCCTAAGGCTGAAAAAGGACATCTGCTTAAAAACATGGGAAGCTCTTAAAAGAATATATTTCTATAAAATACTTGAATGGGCTACCACAGAAAATGAAAACATCAGACTGCGGCTAGATAGCAAGTTTCCTGATAAATTCAGATTTTAAAAATGCACAAAATGGAAACAAAGACAAAGATGAATGCAAATACGCCCATATGTCTCTGTGTGTATGTGTTTGGGAGTGTACATATCTATCTATTTACATGTATGTATATTTATGTCTATATATGTATGTATAGCTGTGTGCATATCTGTGTGTATATGTATGTAGAGAGACATAAATGTGTTTTTTTTATCTCTCTAAACATGGTAATGTAACAATAGTAGGGCAGCTAGATGGCACAGCAGATTTAATATTAGTTCTGTAGTCAGGAAGATTAATTTTCTGAATTCAAATCTGACCTCAAACATTTACAAGGTATATGACCCTTCACAAATCATTGAATATCATTTGCCTCAGTTTCATAATCTTTAAAATGAGCTGGAGGAAAAAAAGTAATGACAAACTACTCTGGTATCTTCGTCATGGAAACTCCCCCCAAAAGATCATAGTCAGATGTAACTGAACCATGATTAAACATTGAGACCAAAAATAATAACAGTGTCATAAGGGCTTAGGTGTAGAAGCTAAGTCTTCTGCCAAATTAGCAACAATAAGTGAACCTCTGGTAAGGCCAAAGAATGGTTAAAAAAAAAGTCTATAGAATCTCTGGTCATTATGAATAACAGAGATTTCAAACCTTCTGAAGCCCTATAGTGCTACTATGACAAGAGAATTATTTTCATAATAAAGAAAGGGGAAGTATGTTCAATAAGGAATTGTAATCCAAGACATGTTCAACAAAGAAGACCTTGCCAATTGCCTTAATAGAATTAAAGTCTCCTGATCTTTATGATTTCATCCTATGCTAAAAAAGGAATAAGTTTTTTAATTTATCTATTTAATATCATCTCAATTAAATTACAAAATTGTTTTTACTGAATTAGGATATGAAAAAGCAAAAAAAATAGTTCCTGTCTTCATAGAACTTACATTCTTTCCCCCATTTTTGTTTCAATTTTTTTTTGTTATTCTGAATTTGACATGCATCAAATAATCTAAGTTCAAGAAGGAATATGATGATGCACTATATAAACTAATTTTGATTCTCTCTGAAGGAGTATGCTGAACTAAAGAGCTTCTATACAGCAGGAGATAAGTAATGAACCCAATTGGGTGGGGTAAAGGAAAGAAATTAGTTAATTTAAAAGCTGCTGAAATAAACTTTGATTTCAGGCAAAATTCTAAAGAGAGTTCTTGGGAACACTTACAAATGGAAGATGTTATCACTGTGAGGCTACTATGAGTTTATTAAGAACTGAGTAAGCTTATTTCTGCTTTTGACAGGATTACTGGCTGACTGGATCAGGTAAATGCTTTGGACACAGTATACCCATATTTCACCAAGACATTTTACAAACGTCTACATAATATTCTATTATGCAATTCTATCATTCCAATGGTTTGTATATGGTTGACTAGTAAGATATAAAGAGAATTGAACACTGTCAACATGGGAAAAGATTCTTAATATTATAGTCCTCTCTCATTGTTCACATTCTGTTCAATATTTTTTTTTGTTTTGTTAAGTGTATTTAACAAAATTTTATATGACAAACTCTACTTGCTCTCAATAGAAGTGCAGACATGTTGTGAAGAGAGAGTAGCTTTCAGTCGTAGATCAAAGTTGCAAAGTTTGCCACACATTGAATGTGTGATTGTGGGAATATTATTTAATATATTAGTGACCTGTACTATTTTTTTGCTTTATATATTGCAAAGAAGGTGTCACTGATTATATTATAACAATGAAATCACGGGTTAGATTGATATCATAATCACTAATAAACTAGTACAGATGTATTATGTGATGGACTCAGATTCCAAGAGGAACTCAATAATTAACAATGATGGACTGAGGCACATGAAACAATATTTAGTTGGTATGAATGAAAGATTCAAAGAATCTATTCCATATGTAAAAGGAAGATCAAGAAGATATTCTCAGAAATTAGTTAATATGAAAAAAGACCTAGATTTTGTATACTGAAGTCTGAACATATGTTTAAAAGTGGAATGCAGTAGACAAAAACATTAATAATATACTACAATATAAAATTGGAATAAGAACAATTGACATGATAATCTTGCTATGTTCTTCATTGGTCAGGCCATATATTGAATATGGCATCCATTTCTAAATGAAATATTTTAAAAGAAAAATTGAAATAATGCAGAATTAATAGCAGAGAGCTCAGGTCAAAGGGAATTTAAAACCATACTATAAAAAAATTATATGGAGGAACTTGGGATTTCCAGCCTTCAAAAAAGAAAATCAAGGAGGCTTTTAAAAAAATTTTGAATATTTTTATTTTTCCAATTACATGTAAAAACAATTTTAAACATTCATTTAAAAACATTTTGAGTTCTAAATTCTCCTCCATAATCATTTACACCCTTCCCTTCTGCCAGCTCCAGTCACTTGTGTCTTTTAAACCGGGTTGACATGTCCATCAAAATTGATCATCGTATAGTCTTGTTGCTGTGTATAATGTTGTTGGTGGAACTGTGAACGCATCCAACCATTCTGGAATAATTTCCATTTTACTCTCTGGATCTCAGAAATCACAATGTTTTTCCTTGAAATGTTCTTGAAATATGATGTTGAGGCTCTTTTTAAAATAATAGATTTTAGGTATTCCAATAGTTCTTAAATTATCTCTACTTGATCTATTTTCCAGGCCAATTGTTTTTCGAATAAAATATTTCATACTTTGCATCATTTATTTTATTTATTTGACTTAGTTATATTGTTTTTCTGATATCTCATAGAGTCCATTTACCTTATTCTAATTTTTAAGTAATTAGTGTTCTTTTTGGCCCTGGAACTATGATTAAGACCTTTGTTCCCTTGCAACCAGCCATCAGTAGCACTCCTCACCCTAGAACTATTTATGAGAAATAAAATTACCAAACAGCATCTGGTCCCAGGCTCATTGACAAATCAGGGATTCCCTGCAATATTTTTCTTACCTATTGTCTACCATGTCTCTGTGCTAAGAGTTCTCAAAGCTGATGCTATTACTGCCATGGTGTCAAGTGCCTCTAGGGCCCACAGGTGGTATTCCTTCCTTTCTACAAAGTTGGTTCCCCGGCTGGTATCACAGAGCTTTCCTGCTAAATTTATAAGTTGCCTTAGATGAGAAAAAAGCCTCATCTTGTCTTTTTCTGGTTCTGATACACAAAGCTTTGATTTGAGATATTATTTAAAAGTTGTTTGGAGGGGAATATTGAGAGAATCCAGCCTGTTTGCTCTCTCGTCCTCCATCTTGGATGTATTTTTTTCCAAGTTCACACCCCTCATTGTAATTTTTTGTAGAAAAAAAAAAAAAAAAAACTGTGTTAGACCCTGAGGATATAAATCAGATACATATGCTAAACCCTATTCTCAGGTGCTTGCATTTTACTGGAGAGAAAATTAGTATGTTTAAATATATAGGCTAAGGAATTGAATGCTACAAAATTATAATGATCAAATTTAGTACCAAAGAATGAATTAAAATATCTTCTCCTGTTTTTGAAAGAGATAGAAAGGAACATAAATGTCAATATAATTTTTAAAATATGTTACTTATATATGTTTCTGTGTGAGTTGGGAGAATCCTTTTTTTTTAAGTAATGACTCTGAGAAGATGTGTAAGAAAGTATAATTGAGTGAATAAGTGAATACTTTGCTTTATTCTATGAAGGTTTTTAGGTACTCGGATAGAATAAGTAAACTGTGAAGATCCTATTAGACTTCTGACAGTTATTCTATGAGAATGCAAAGAGAAACTGAAGTATTTATCTTCCAGGGATGGGAAGGGGGCAAAGAGAGAAAGAAAAAGAGAAAGAGAGAGACAGAGACAGAGACAAAGACAGAGACAGAGAGACTGAGAGAGACACAGACACAGAAACTAAATATACAGAGATATACACACAGAGAAGGAGACATAAAGAGAGAGAGATTTGTTTTAATAAAATGTGGAACCAAGATTAAACTTTTTTTTTCTATAGGAAATATTCATTTTTTGCAAATTTCATTAAATCCATCTGGGACATCATACAATTCTCATTGATTTCCACTACTGATAACCAGTGTTACTCAATAAAGCTCTCTCCTCTCTGTCTGTATCCCTGTTTCTGTTTCTCTATCTTTTTTCACACACATACAAATACATATATAGAAGTGCAAAGATATCACACATGTATAAAACACACACACGTTTGTGTGTGCAGTTGTACATATGAAAATATTTCTGAGCATTTACTCTTCAACTCATCCATATTTTCAAAATTATATTTTCTTTTAAAGTCCGAGGTGGTAAGAGGTTATTACAGAAGGAAAAAATATATATTTTTTTGTTTGCTTTCACAGGACTAGGAGAAGAAAGATGATACCTCAAAAGATAAGGAAGGATAAGGTCTTTGAAATAAGGTTCTTTTAGACTTCTGAATAATTGTTCTTTTTAAAAAAGAATCCAAATTGTTTATCAGTTGATTTTAAAGGAATAATTATGAAAAAATAATGTGGAAATATTACAGCTAAGTAGGTGCGCTAAAGCATTGCTTATTAAACGTACCATACTCGATGTTTTGTTTTTGTTTTTGTTTCTAATAGCATCTGAAGTGGAATAATAACAAAAACCCATAACACTTGTATTTCCCAAATAGATAACCAAAATTCAATATAGTTTTGTGCACATCTGATGAACTAAAATTATATAGCATCATTGCACTATGGAAAAATAGTCTCAGATTATATTCAATTCCCAAAAATTCCACTTTTATTTGGAACTTAGTTTTCTCACCTTGGAATTCCCAGTTTGATCAGATTGACTGCATTATATCTTGCTGACATTATGTCTATACTGATATAGCCTAAAGCCTTCTCATTTTCATACATTCTCGGAGGGGCCTTTCTAACCTATCACAAATTCACTGAATAATTGTTAAATGCTGTTTCCTTTTCCCACAGGAGGCCAACTGAAAATTCAAATGTGTTTTTTAGTCTTTCAAAATATGTGAGAATAAAAAATGACCTTCCTCCTTTCAAGTAGACCCCACCTTTTATGCAGAAACATATAATATTAGCATTTAGAGAATCTAGAGTTTCTATAATAAGGTTAAGTTTAGCAAATGATAAAATATTTGGGTCTGCTTTTGGACTCTTGGTTAGTGTTCAGAAACTTCAGATGATGATGATGATGATGATGATGATGATGATGATGATGATGATGATTGTTCTTGTTTTTATGTCTTGGTTATATATATATATGTGTAACAAATTGTTTTCTCTTCTCCCATTTCAAAGTCTATACATATTTTACTAAAGCTTTTAACTTTCTCTATGCAAGTGGCCTCTGAGAAAATAAAAATATTTTTTAAAGTATGAGATGATTAGAAAATATTAAATTTCTACCTGAAGGATGAATTCTCTATAGCCAGAGGACTATAACAGATTGAAAGTCTCCTTCTTTGTGGTATCACAACTTTTTCTAACTGAGATTTACGCAGCTTTTCATTTCAGTTACAAATGCCCTATTGGCTAGCCTGAGGCCATGACAAAGTCAGTTAGTATATGCATAAAAGATAACCAATTATTTGTGGCAATTTATTTCTTTGGAAATTCTATTCACAATGACTAGAACATAGTTTTAGGCTTGTTTTTGTTTTTATTTTTATTCTATATGATGCTACAAATAATCATATTACCTATTGATACAAATGCATAAACATGCATGTACATCTATAGGTATATATATATATATATATGCAGATTCATTGCTATATATGTATTGTGCTAATGCACATTCACATGTAAACATATGCATATAAGTATACATACATATATATATGCACAAACATATGTGTATTTGTATATGTCCATGACCATAGAAGAGGGATATTACTATACATATATAGCTAGATCCCAATTAGAATGAGTAATGAACCAATGAAATGGTCATATTATTTTAATTCAAACATCATATTTCCATTGAACTGGAATGCCTTACTAGATTTTACATAATTATAACTTTCAAAATTACCAATTGAAATACATGCAAACTGAGAAAATAGTGAGTAAGGACATAAGACAGAACGTAAATACTCCAAAGATGAATCAGACAATTTATTCTCACAGACACATAAATGTGTGTGGTTCGTTTACCCTTTAGAATCATGAGTAGATATTGGGAATGGCTTGAACATAAAACAATTTTAATTTGTTTGTTTTTCTCAATAGAGAGTCGAGATCTCCTGAGCTTCTTCCTTTATATCTGATTATTTTTCTACAAAAATCCAAAGGATCTAAGAGAGGAGGGTAATTTAGGAGGAAGCAAGTGGTGGGTATTCTGTATTGCAAACTCCCTTATAAACCACAAGGACACTTATGAGGAAAGTTTTTAATTTTTACCTGAATTGAATTAGGGAGACAGAGACCACTCGTTATACAGAGTGCTAAAATTGGAGTCAGGGAGAAATGAATTCAAATCTCCTCTCAGCTATTTACTGGCTGGGTAACTCTGGGCAAAATCCCTCAATGGCTGTTTGCCTCAGTTTCGTCATCTGTAAAACAAGAATATTAATAGTACCTATCTCCCAGGATTGTTATAATGATCAAGGGCCCAGCAGTAGACAATTCCTCATAGCAACCAATTCACAGGATTCATTATTTATACTTAACACTGTTCAGCAATAAATAAATAAATAAATAAATTAAAAAAAAAAGCACATAGAAACTTAGATTCCAGTAAGAAAGGCATTGTGTTCAGAATTTAGAAGGAAAATATATCAACCAAGACTCTTTAAAAATCATTATGAGATCAATTTTTAAAATATAGTTTTAGATTTAATGGTCTACCTATATTTAGCCTTATCAGATTAGAGCACATCTAATTATTGAATTCAGTTACACATTTTAGCAAGGGTATGGACAATTTAAAGAGCCTCTAGAGGAGGGTGGCTATGATAAATTATCATCACAGCATCCTCTATGAATCAGATAGAAAGATCTTGATCTTCTTAGTAAACAGAAGAATTAATTGGGATATGATACTTGCATAGATAGATAGATAGATAGATAGATAGATAGATAGATAGATATGCATATTTGAACAGCTGTTTTGTTGAAGAAACATTTGGCTTGTCCAGATAGACCACAAATAGTGAAACAAGCATCTATTCATCATAGATGGAAAAAAAAAAAAGACAACTTTAGGCTTGATGGAAGGAAAAAAATACCCAGTAATAGAACTGTTCAAAAAATGAGTTGGTCATCCCCTCTAAGAATTGCATTCTCTTTCATTAAAATCCCTTAAGAGACAATAATCATTGGTTAGCTCTTTTACTAGAAAAAGAATTCTTCAGAAGTGAATTGAAATGTGTCCACTCAAATCTTTTCTAAATCTAAATCAAATCTTAATCAGACCGCCCTGATTCAATTCTTTAGAACTACATGGGGGTTATTATTTAGGAGTATGCATAGGATACTTAAAAGAAAGGCAAAAGCAGCAAACAGACAGAATTGAAAACTGAATAGACTCATTGGTGAACTATCTAAAAATGTAAATGGTCTGTTTTTCAAAGTAAAAGAGCCCTTTTTCAAATCCATAGGTGATAAGAATATCTTAACAATTTGCTACTTACATGAAATTCTGAACTGAAAAAGGTAAAACAAAACAATTAACCCACTCCACCACTCCCCCAAAACACCTATATCAACTGTAATAATATGAAAGGAGCTATGTTAAAAATGTTTTGGGGCTCCTGCTACTAGTAGTCTTTAAGCAAAGGCTGTAAAACTACTTAACAAGTATGCTAAAAGAAGGGATGTATGCAAAATTATCCATCATTGTACCCCAGGAATTGTTTTCATATGATTCATAATCTATATTCCATCTTTTTCCCTTATTCTGTGCTTCATGTCCAGATATATCCTTTAAAGATATCAATATTCTATCAGTTTAGTAGTAGCTTAGTCAATATTTGTTCTGAAATATTTGTAACCTCTAAATAGTCTTTCAATAGGAAATAAGGATAATAATTCTAATGGACTTTTTTTTCACTAGCAAATCTTTCCCAAGAACCACACAAAATACAATTCTCCTGGATCAATCAAAGCTGACTATATCCAAAGAAACTAATTATTCATGTAAAAAAAATAAGCCACTATTCCAATGGATCAATTTAGGTATTCTCTTCATTTAACCTTTCAACCCTCTCTTGTTTTCTTATCCAAAAAGACTCTTAATGCTTTTCTCACACAAATTCAACATAAACATTACAATACATTACTCATCTTATCATTATTACCTGTGTGTTGTGTGACTGTGGAAAACAATGCCTTTTCATTGAAATTCTCTTTTTTTGCAACCAACTTACCCCTAGTTACTCTTCCCAGTCATAAAATTCAGTATTGAAATCTTTTATTTCACTTCTGTTTACACCAATTGATCACCATTTGAATAATCTTCAACTTCATTTTTCAGTGAAAGTGCTTGGTACACATATATCAAAATATTTTAAAGGTATAAAAATGAGTAATTTTAATTGATTGATTGATTATTCACATCATGAAAAGCACAAATCAGGCAAATGAATGTTCACCAAATTTTTCAGCAACTATAATGGAAAAAGCCTAGAATATCTGCCAAATTAGGAAGGTATACTCTATAGATGAAGATGGCACTGAGATAATATTGGCATGAGAAATTATGCTCACTGTACCAATTTCTGGAAAATTGTAAAGATCCCTACATTAGATCCATATTCACATCAAAGAATTTGAACTAAACCCATATAAGAAAAACTGAATGGATGAAGAATGCCTTATTTTCATACTATGAGCTATAATCTTTTTTTGGATGTGGAATCCATCAAACTACCATCAATACTTGTATCTGGAAGAAACAGAGGGGAATTGTAGTTTTTATAATGACTTTTATAAAGAGCCAATTAAAAAAGAACATCAAAATTATTTCAGAGAAAAGTTGAGATGCATGTAGGATATAGAGATATCCTGAGAGTAGGGAAGATCTGTGTTCCCAAAATGCCTCAAACATATATTAATCATATGAGACTGAGAAAGTCACTTACATTCTGCATAACTTGTAAACTCTGAAGTGATAAAGAGTATTTAGAACTTCTTTTTTTCAATTTCCAAAAATCTATTTTGTTTGAACTATAATTTTCAGAGCAGGTATTATCTTTCATCATTAAAATAAGAAGTTTGTGCAGAGTTTTTTATACTGATGAAATTATTTTTAAAAAGGGGAAAAATCCTTTTTCAATACTTATTCACATTTTCAGTCATGAAATAACTAAATTCAAATAATAAACAGCCATGAAACTCCTTGTGAATTTACATGCATTGAAATTCCACCTCACTCACTCCCATACTTTATTTGCAAAGGATGTACAATATGCTAAATTAGTACTGTTTATTTTGTTATAGCTTGTATTGTGTTAGAGAGGCGTCCTTGTGTTATATGGATACTCAGTCAGAAAACATGGACTCTGCCTTTTTTTTAATACTGTAAAATGGTATTAATGATGGCCATTTATCTCCCAGCAGCCATAGGAGCAACATAAGTTAATAGATCTATATTTGGGTGATACTTTAGAAGTTATGTAATTCTACCATAATTATTATTTACAAGTGAGGAAATAGAATCTTCAGAAAAATAAGGAAGTTAACTAAAGGCATCAAGATAGGAAGCATTAAAGGCATTATTTGAATTTAAAACTTCTGATTCTAGAGACAGTTTGTTCTGCTATATCTTGCTGCAATTTAACAGATATTATTAGCAGTATCATAGACAGCACCAAATTAATGCCATAGAATGAGCCTGTGACCTAATTTATTGCTTTTCTCTATATAAACAATAAAAAAATCTATATAGATGGATAGATACACACAAATATGTGTGTATGTGTGCATGTATGCATACATATGTATGTATTCAACATGATAACTGATCAACCTAAAATTTTGTAATTTTCTGGTCTAAAAAAGTTCCAAAATTTGATTTTCTAATAACAGAAATGTAAAGTATGAACTCATTTTCATCATCTGATCTGATTATTTGCAAAGTAAATTTAAATTTGTGTTAAGACAGATTTCATAGGAGATCCCTTAAAAAAGGCCTTTGTCTAAAGAAGGCATTTCTTGAGACCACACCTAGATGAGAAAGTTGCATCAGATGGTATTCAGAGAATTAGAGATTTGTGAGTTTATATTTTGCTGATGACTTTTCCTTTTGTATCTCTTATCAGTAAGGGCTATTTATCAAAGAGGATTGCTCTCTCTGATTTTGGCAAAGAAACTGTCCATCTTTCTCTTTTCTTCTCACAATGTTTTCCCTCATAAATTCTATACTTAGAAACCCTTGATGAAATATTTGTCATATCAGTTAGTGATTCATTGAGCAGGCTTCACTGCCCAATACATTCAAATGGGAAGTCAGAGAAATGATTATTAATAACTAATGATTTGGGGAGATTTAGAATTCCACCCCTTTCTGTTTTCAGGACCTTAGGCTTTGAAAGTTGAGTTAGTCTTTTCTATTTACCCTACAAGGAATCTCTAATCTAAGGCAACTTCCATACCATCAAACTGGGATGAAGGTAGAAACTTTTTCCTAAATTGGGCGGACTGGTTTTGATCTAAATTGCCCAAGTTTGGAAGTAGTCTGGATTTAGAGATAGTCTCTCTGTCCAAGGGTGACATGATGCCATTTTCAACCCTTCATTATAATATTTATTCTTTCATTAATTGTTAACCAAATCAAGGTTGATTTCCACTCCTTAAATTCCTACTCTTTGAAAGGTATATAAATGGTGAGCCAATTACCATGACTGTCTTTGGTCTAAAAAAGATAGTCAAATGACCATCCTTTTATTGATAAATTTGCTGGGCTTATTAATAAAATGATTAAATAACTCCCAAACTGTCTCTTGAAAATTTTTTGTCACCATAGTCAGAAATCAGAAATGGGATTACAAAACTAATCATGTGTCCTTCTTTGCCTTTAAACAAAAAGGAACATTTGCAAAAGTTTTGAAAAGGCAGCCTTTTTCCTGGAAAGTTTTGGAAAAGGTTAAAGTATGATATACAGTATATGTATACATATATACATATACATATATATATATATAATGCTTTGGAAACTATATATAGACAATGTGGGTTATTATTCAGTAAAACTTTCTGAATAGATATTGTCTAGTGGAATCTAGCCCAGTTTATGAATGAATATCTTTGAACCATAATATGTTCTTGGGAAAGTTAATGATTAGAAAATTGCCTAGAGGAAGAGTTCTTAATCTTGAGCCCTTTTACTTTTTTTTTTTTAATACCTGTATTTCAATATAAATGGTTTCCTTTGTAATTCTATGCTTTTAATTATTTATTGTTGCACTTAATAGACTTTACTGGATTGCCAAAGGGTCCAAAAACAAACAAACAAACAAAAAAAAAATGCTAACAGCTCCTGGCATTACAGTCACTTGTTCAAACCATTTGCAAAAACAAGTACATAGCATTATGAAGAATTGGAGGAAGTAGGGGTGGAGGGATGTAAGAAACAAAGTCTGCCTATTCTGAATAACATGGGGAAAGGGGAAAAAAGTCCTGACTGGGGATGGATTTTTACTAAATCAATAATAATTTAGATGGACAGCTAGGTGGCACAGTAGGCAGGGTGTCAGATTTAGATTTAGGATGAAATGAGTTCAAATGTTTTCTTAGACACTTATTAGTTGTGTCACTCTAAGCAAGTCACAATGCTATTTACCTTAGTTTCCTCATATAGGAAATGAGTTCTAGAAGGAAATGTCAAACCATTCCAAATATCTTTGCCAAGAAAACCCTGAATAGGGTCACAAAAAGTTGGGCAAGACTGGATAATAATAAAAGAAACTTAGAGGAAAAAAGTCAATATGGAAATAAAAAGATTGTCTGGAAACATCTAGGGAATGAAGTCCTTCTACAATAATTTAATTTCCATATCGTTAGCAGACCCCTATAATCGAAGTCCCATGATGACCATGGCAAACCCCTGTTTAAGATGCTCTAAATTTATCTGTTTGGTTTATAAAACACTTCATAAATGTATTGCAGCCAACCTGAGCAAAATTTGTTTTTGTTTATTTATTTTGGTTTATTTTATTTTGCTTTTCTCATATATACATATATACATGTATATGTATATATATACATACATATATACATGATTTATATTCCAGAAAAGTAGGACATTTGCCAATAAATGATACTGTCTTCAACAACTTGACTTTACATAGGCTGGCTCCAGTCTAAGCTGGAATCTATTTGTTTTTACTTCCACTGCTTTGAATTACTTTTTTTCTTCAAGACACTATGTAAGTACCAACATCTGCATTAAGAAGTCTTCCTGACCCCCCCCCAGTTGTTAGTGCTGTTCCCCCATATTACTTTAAAAGATAGATACATAGTGATCAAGAGATACATGAGTTCTCTTTCTGTCTGTCTATCTGTCTCTCTGTCTGTCTCTGTCTCTCTCTCCCTCCCTCCCTCTCTCCCCCCACCCCCCACCTTGGTCATCTGTCTGTTTGTCTCTTTCTTCTTTCCCCTTCTCTTTTTCTCTCAATGAAGTTCTTTTCACCCACAGGATGGATGCCATACACTAAGATGAATATGAAGAAAAGAAGTATTATATTTCTCCTCTCCTTATAGACACTGTGTCCCTAAGAAATGGCTTTAAGGTTTCAGTACCTTTTATTTGACCTTTTCAGTTTTAAGTGTAGGAAGTAGTCTCCAGACCTGGGGTACTGAACTTTTACAATATTATAGCCAGTATTTCAGGCTGTGCTATGTTATTGCCAACAAAACAGAGAAGCCCAGAGAAACTAATGTGTTGGGTTGTGAGCCCATGGGGCTTCATAATTGAAACTTGGTCAAACTGTACTATATATGAACTGAGTTAAGCTGTGAACCAATTCTCCCACACCATTCCTAGGTGATTGAAAGGGTGTAAAGTGGTAGGATGTCCCCCAGGAAAATATTTGTATGTTTAATCTTACTATACCATTGAAATAATTATTCCTTTTTGGTAGGTAATCTATTAAATATTTAAATGAAACTGGGATGCTGGGGACTCATTAAATTGAAGTAATAGAACTGAAGCTCATCAAAGAATCTTCACAGAAAGGTCAAATGTAATTCAACTGACTTCAGACAGTGGAGGAAGACTACTCAATTTTAAGATAGACAGACAGATAGATAGATAGATAGATAGATAGATAGATAGATAGATAGATAGACAGACATAGATATATAGATGAATGAAAGGTTGAGAAAGAGACAGAGAAAAAGACAGATAAAGAGGGAGGAAGAAGACACACCCAAAGAAACAGAGAGACAGACACACAGACACACAGAGAGAGAGACCTGAGAGACAGAGACAGAGAGAGCACTAATTATGTACAATATGCCAAGGGAAGCTAGATGGTACAGTTGATAGTTTGTCAGGCTTGAAATCTTCCTAAGCTTAAATCTAGTTTCAGACCTTTACTATCTATGTGAACCAGGGCAAATCATTTAATCCCATTTGACTCAGTTTTCCATCTGTAAAATGAAATGGAGTATTAAATGGCAAACCACTCCAGCATCTTTGCCCTTTCCCCCCTCCCGAAAAATGGAGTAATGAAAAGTCATGCACAACTGAACAACAACACACCAGGGGCCAAGCACTAAGGATAGGAATATAAGCAAGCAAGACAGTCCCTGTCCTTAAGAAGCCTTAATAGGTAAAGCAAGCCTGCAGACACACTCAGACAATCAAACACAAGGAAGCTGAGAAGAAGGGCTTGTGCTGATGCACCTTCCTTTGAATATAGGAGCAAGGGAAGCAGAGCCCTACTCCTGGGCAAAATCTGTTGAGAACTTACCTCTTAAAGAACAGGTGGTGGCAATGGCTCCACTTAATTTCACTAGGGAAAAGGTGAGAATGATGGCTACAAAGTGGGACACATGAAACTTCTTTCCAAATCTTCTCTTCATATATATTTATAATGAGACCACCATGGTCTATCACACCCACAGGCGACCTCAGAATCAGGAAGACTAGGGCTCATCTCTGACCTCAGATCCATAAAAGTGGGACTCTGAGCAAGACAATGAACCCCTCAACTTTCTAAGACTGCAAGTTGCTGAACAGTGCACATTTACACTGGTAGAAGTTTCCTCCAGTTGAATTCCCTATTCCAACCAAATTACAGTGCACTGTCTATAGATAGGTATTTTACATCTAATTATCTCACTGTATTTTGTTTCTCCTCAGTGGAATTTTAACTCCCTGAGGGTAGATAACATTTTCACTTTTGCTTTTTTATTACCATCACTTTGTACTTTGCTTGACATAGAGTAGGTACTCAAAAGGCTAATTAAAGGATGGAAAGATAGATTACTGTTAAGGGAAAACAAAAAGAGAAAACAGGAACTGTGGTAGCCTAAAGTTTGGGAGTTTATATTTAGAGCATTAGAGATCACCTAGCTTAACTACATTTTGCAGACCAAATTACTGAGGCCCAGAGAATTTAAATTGCCTCCCTTAGGACCAACAGATTATTAATTTGAACTAAAGTCCTTTGACATTGCATCCAGAACTCTTTTCATTGCCAGTGAAAAGAAAATTAAAAAAAAAAAAAGAAAACAAAAGAAAACAAAACAAAAAACATTTTATTGAAGAAGATATAACTGTTCCTGTTTTAAAAGAATTCAGAGTGGCAAGTAAACTTGCAAAAATGGCAAGTAAGGAGATAGAAACTTAAGTGTATATGCAAAGAGAAACTCCAACCCTAACTAAAAATTTTAGGGAACTCTTTAACATTTTGATTGATTAATTTTATCGTATGTCTATAGGCAGTTTGAATACTTATGGAGTTAACATTAATTCCAGCCATATTCAAAGAACCATGACTAGATACTTTTAACTCCCATAAAGTCAACTTTGATACAGTTTGAAATAATCTGAAAGTTATGATTAAAGGGTTTACCTTTCCTTGGAGAAGTTAGGGTAAGAATAGGAAAGTTATGTGATCCATAGGCAAGGATGAAACATAGGTGAGGATGTTCCTTATTTTTGTTTTCATTCAGTATTCCCTGCAAGGAATTCCTCTGGAAGGAATATAGTTCTAAATAATAATCTTGGTAATATTTAGTCTTGGGAGTTATCTAGCTCAATAAGCCAATTTACCTAAGCTTGCATAGCAGAGGTATAAAAGAGCCCACACTTGAATGCAGTTGTAATTTTTTTTTACTCTCATTTTTCATCTCACTCTCACATCTTAATACTTTTGCCCGCTTTCTTTGTTTGCCTATTTAATTTTTAATTGTAGTTCATTTCATTTTTATGTCTGGCTATCAATTTTTTTTTTTTTTACTTTCTGTTAGTTTTCTTAAACACATTTACCATCAATGATTTAGTAGTTGTTTTTTTATTAGAATGCACTTATTGACCTTGAGTCATAGACACCCCAAATGAAAATTTATTGTTATGACTACTACTAATTATGATCATTATTTTTATTATTACAACAAGAAGCAGAATGAATGGGCAGGAACATTAAGAAAAGTTTCTTGCTGTTGGAGGTGAGTTTAACAAATTCCTGAGTTATCAAGGTCTTAATTGTAGTGTCATTGGACTGTATAGGAAATATGTTGTTAATTTACTAACTCATATGCAAGTCTAAATATCATATATTTCTCTGAGAATGCCATATTTTATTCTATGTTTTGAAGACCTAGTTTGGGTCACAAATATAATGAAAACTTCTTTCAAGAAGTCAGTTCAATTCTACATGAATTTATTAAGCGTCTGTAATTGCTAGACACACTATTAAGTACAGGAAATGAAGACAAAAATGAAACAATCCCTGTTGTCATGAATTGTATGTTCTACTGGAAATTTTACACACACACACACACACACACACACACACACATACAGAAAGAGAGAGCAAGAGAGACAGAGATAAAGAGACAGAGAGACAAAGAAGAAAAGAAATAGAACAAAAGAAGAAATTTCATTAACAAAACAACTGACCTTAAAATGAATCAAAGAAGGATAACTTTTGACTATATTTTTTTTTTGCTCAATTACACTGAAGTGAAATTTTTTAAGATTCATTTTTAAAAATTTTGACTTTCAAATTCTCTCCTTCCCTCCCTGCCATCCTTCTTCTTTGAGAAGGCAAGAAATTGGAAATAGATTAATCATGTGAAGGCATGCAAAACATTTCCATATGACCCATGTTGCAAAAGAAAATTCAGATAAAAACAATAATTAACAAAGTTAAAAAGTATCTTCAATATCCAGATTCCATCATCCCCCTACCCTCCCTGAAGGTAGATAGCATTTTTCTTCATAAGTCCTTCAGGATTGTATAGAATAATTGTAGGGCTGAAAACTACAGTGGGTCATGATACCATATTGCTGTTACTGTGCACAATGTTTTCCTTATTCTTATCATTTCATTTTGTTTCAGTTTTAAGTTTTCCAGGTTTTTCTGTACGAATCCTCCTATTTTTAAATAGAACAATATTATACAACAACTTATTCAGCTATTCCCTTATTGATGGGCAACCCCTCAATTTCCATTTCTTTGCCAACACAAATTTTCATACACATATTCTTTTATTTTTTTTTTATTTCTTTGGGATATAGAGGTACTAAGTGTTATTGCTAGGCCAAAGGATATGCCTTTGGGCACGGCAGAGTTTCATTTGCTTTCCAGAACTGGTAGATCAGTTCTCAACTTTACAAACAGTGCATTATTCTCCCTATTTTTCCATATCCCCTGCAAAAAAAATATTTTAAGAAATATTTAACTAATGAAATTATTTTATACAATTGTTTCATTCAGGTCAAACTCTTATTTCTAGGATGACATCTATTAACTGGTGCAAAGTTTTCTATACAGAACCGTGGATAATTGTAATAACAGCAATATTGAGTATCAACTGCAAATGAGAGTTATTTTGAGCAATACAATAATCCAAGAAAATTCTGAGCAGCATATGAAGAAAAATGCTATTTACCTCCAGAAAAGAATTGATATGATTTAATTGTCAATGAAAATGTAGGGCTTTTTGTTTATTTATTTGATTTCAATTGTTTTTTTGGGGGGCGGGGAAGGAGTTTAGTGTTTTCTTTAGAAACATGGCCAAAATGGAAATATGTTTTCCATGGCTACACATGTTGTTATTGCTATTTAGTCATTTATAAATCAGAGTTGTGATTCCTTTTGCAGTTTTGTTGACAAAAATGCTAGAATGTTTTGCCATTTCCTTCTCTAATTTTAAATATAAAGAAAACGAGACAAACAGGGTTAAGATAAACAAGGTCATAAAGCTAATAACTTTTTAAGCTTGAATATAGGAAGTACTGTCTTCCTTACTATAGATCTGGTAGTCTTTCCACTATGTCATCTAACTGCTCTTACCCGTACCCATGAAAAGCTAAGGTTGTCTGTAATTTCCTTTTCCACTGGATTTAGGTAGACATATCCTTGGCTACACAACTAGTAAAATGTTTGAAATGCTTTCCTGTTTCCAGGATGGGTGAAGGGAGGAAATGAGGAATAGAATTTGAAACTGAAACTTTACAAAAAAATTAAAAAAACCCAAATAGTAAAATTTTACATATAATTTAATAACAAAATAAAAATGTGATCCTTTAAAAATAAACAATAAGGCTTATGTAGTATCAAAAACTGCTAGATGACGTTTCTATTTTTATTATCTTTTGTCAAGGACTCACATGTGACATGTTGAATTCTGATGTATACTGCCTTATAAAAGGTTCTCAAATATAAAAATGGATTTCACAAATGCTAATTTTCTGAATGATTGACAGGCCAGTACAGGGCATGCCTATGAGATAGTGATCAGGGGACAGAATCAGGAATGGAGAAAAAAAGGAAATTGTTTAGAGAATGTAGGGAGGCAACAAAAATGGTAATTTCATTCAAGTTAGAGGTACTCTAGGACACAGTCAAAAAGAATATAGGTCAAAAAACTGTCATGTGTATTAGAAAAGTCTTATTGTTGAGTGGTTCAAAGTAAAACTAGCTAAAAAGATGCTGGGAAGAATGAAGGAAAGAACAGTGCTTTAATAGGATTCAAAAGGCCATACAGAAGGAGATTTTGATCTGACACAGAGGGGATAAAGTAGCTTAGTAAGAAAGAGTGGTATCTATTGAAGCCAAAGAGAAGGAAGTAAAGATGTTCTTGTTGTTAAAGTCTTTAAAGTCATGTACAACTCTTCATGACCCAGTTATGGTTTTCTTGGAAAAGATACTGGAGTGGTTTGCCATTTCCTTCTCAAACTCATTTTACAAATGGGGAAACTGAGGTAAACATGATTATGTGACTTACTTAGGTTTACATAAATAATAAGTGTCTGGGGCCAGATTTAAACTTAGGAAGATGAGTGTTCTTAACTTCAAGTCTGGCACTCCATTACACCAGAGACAGCCCAGATTCCATGATTAATTTTGGTTGCTGAAAGGCTGTTGGCTGCTTACTTTTTTTTATTCAATACTATACTGAAGCAAGTTACGGCACTGTTACCTCACACATACCCACAAGTCCATGTGTACATGCAGAGAATGTGTTATAAATTAAAAAAGAAAACTAACAATCATTGGACTTTAAGGTTTGTAGAACACTTCACATGTTGATCTTCACAACCACTCTAAGGAGAAAGAGCTATATGTAATGTTATCCCCATTTTCATCTGAGGCTCAGAGAGATTCAGTGACTTGCTGTTAAGTATCAGAAGGCAAATCTCTCCTAACCATTTTCTCCAACCTCTGTCTGTTCAACATCTCACCAAATGGCATGTATAATTGGAAAGTATAGATTGGTGTCAGTATATACTACTATGGATCAGAGATACCATTCAAATCGCTCAAATATGAATCCTACTCCACCATACTGAGAAGAGATAGTAGAGAAATATGGGAATAATTAATAATTCTACAGTCACAGTTCTTGACAAAATGAAATAATTCATTAAATAAACAAATTTCCCTAAGTCATTACTTTAATCAGTTGAAATGCAGATTTTTGTGGAATGTTTTCCATAGTGTGTTCCAACCTATTCAGTCTATAATTGAATTACTTCTTCTTTAATAAATGTAGCACAATACTTATTACCTAATATCTGAATGCTCTAAACAGTGACAGCTGACCTGGGAAATGAATCTATGCCACCTATTAATAAATGCTAATCTGTAATGTATAATAATTTCCAGGTCATATTCAGACATTAGGGTTTCAACAAGTACTTAACTTGTCATCTATAACCTTGTTTTAATTTTTATAACTATACTTTAATGTAATCATTTTCTTTTATAATTCTTTATATTTCATTTTATGTCTTCAAAGAAGAGGTCCATAAACTTCCCCAAAGGGGTCCATAATCACAAGTGAAAGTTTAAAATCTGTGGATCAATACCTTTTCAATGAATCATTTATTGGATGGAATTAGTCTAACAGTTTTAGACGTCATGGCCAATTAGTATAATTAAAGTCAGGTCAGTAGTAAAGCGACACATGAGTCAGACTCTGACACAGATTTAGAGACACCATCTCAGAAAGACTTATAGGTGTGTGGTCTACAGGCTTTCAGACAGAGGAATCTGCTATATAATTTTCCTGTGATATTGTCATTCAATCTGTGCTTGAGCACCAAGGTTTGAGTTCTTTACTGCTTTACAAGTTGGTCTGTTTTATTATTGGGCAGCTCTAATATTTGAAGGTATTGTCTTTATTGAAATAAAACATACACTCGTGTTATTTGTCTATTGGCCTATAATTCCAGTTTTTAAAATATCTTTGTTTTATTTTAAGAGAAATCATTTGTACTTACCTAGATAAACCACAGAGAATGTCCTAGACATATTGAAGGATGAAGACAAGTTAGTATTTTAATAACTACATGTTTACTTCATGACTGATTTAGTGCCTAACTGCTTAGAATTTCTTAGGGTGAGAAGGTGTGGCTATTTTAAAATGCGCAATGGGGACTATAGAATTCACATAAAAAAAAAAAAGATTTATTTAAGTCCCTCAGGTCCATATATCAACAAATTGATTTCAGCAGAGATTCTTCTGTGCATATAGGGGTTGGGGGCATTAAAACATTTAGGAAGGAAAAAATGTGGGGTAAGAAATTGTAGGATCATAGATTCACAGGTAAGAGATATTTTAGAGGCTATTGAGCCCTATTCCATTATTCTAATTGAATTTCTTTAATTAAAAATTATTTTCTTCCTATTTATCTACCCTCCTATTATGAAAAAAGACAGGAAATGAATGTGCACACTCAAGGAACACAATTTGTCATAATGGCAATTTTTGTTGTTGTTATTACTTGGATGATTTTATTAAGCAAGCTCATCTGTTAACTCACATCTCTTTGTTCTGCTTGGTATGCATTTAACCAGACAAATTATTGCCACAACAAAATATCTTTGCTATTAGGATAGCCTCTACTTGAAGAACAATACTTGTTTCTTCATACCAAGGCCCTTTATTGTCCATAGGTCCTCACAAAAGTCTTACTCTACTTTTAAGTTTCAATATACACATTTATTGCACAAGAATCTTATTGCCTATATGATGTGTGTGTGTGTGTGTGTGTGTGTGTATTCTCAATTCAATCCCTCTTTGTTAGAATGTGGACAAAATGCTTCCTCTTCAACAGTCTCCTGGAACATTAAGGGAACATTGTATTGATAAGAATTCTTAAATTATTTATTTTTATACTATTGAAATTAGATAAAAATTTTGCTCCTTGTTTTGTGCAATTTTATCCATTCATCGAACCATAGGAATGTAGCTTCCTAACTTTATTTTTTCCCTTAACTGTTCTTTTATCATGTTTTCTATTCCATAATTTATTCAACCAATATTTTACCTAACTTATTATATTACAAATGAGTGAAATTCAATCTCAGATTGAGATACACCAAGGTCACAAAGTCAGTAAATATGAGAAGCTGGATATGATTTTGATTCTTTCTGAATCAATGTCTAGCATTCTAACATCTAAACATCTAACAGCTTACAAGTGCTTGGTAGAATCATTACTCTATGCTAAATTCATTAATGAACTGATTATCGCCCAAATTGAGGAAAATCACCACAACTTGGAACTGAAGTTTATCTTTACTGCATATAATTATCTAAGATTTTAGAAATGATGAAGAAATGATAATTGGATATTGACAACATAGAAAACTCAAGCAAAAATATAAAAAATGTTCTAGATTTTATATAAATGTGTGTTTGTGTACATCTCCCCTTGAATAGCTTTTCTTCTATCAGTGATAAAAACTGTTCAATTGCATCTTAGCTAGCAATGTTGTGGATGATTCAGGAAAGAGATGAGACTAAGGTACTGTGCAGCTGATATAGCAATGCATTGACTTGGCTATGTTAACTACAATGAAATCTTTTTTTTTTTTTTTTTTTTTTTTTAGGAATTTCAGTAGATGTGATATGAAGACAAATAAGGAGAAGACGTGGAGAGTTGAAAGCTTCCTTCTTTTATGTAGTCAAGCATAGTTATAGTCACAATAATGTAGATATCTTGAAGAGGTCAGATTGACTTGGACCTTTGAACAAAAGACTTCTATCTATAGTTCTTTTATTGACTACAAAACAAAAGGCATTGGAAGCAGTTAGAAAAAATGTGAAGGTGGGAATGGATATGAGAGCCCACACCTAAAACAGAATTCATCCTACATTATATTCAAGTGGTCATCCTGATGTTATTTGAAAACCTCCAGTGTAGGAAAACCTGCTACTCCTCTAGGAACCCTATTCTATTTTTCAATAATTTTAGTTGTTAGGAAGGATTTTTATTTGTGGGATTTTTGGTTTGTTAGGAAATATAGCTTTTTTAAAATAAATGCTCATTTTATTTTTTGGGGAGGAGAGAGAGTTTTGCTTGGTAGATAGCTTTTGTTTAAGTCCTAACTATAATATGTATAAGGCTGTGATCTTGGCCAAGTTTTGTAATGTCTCATCACCATAGAAAACTCTTTAAAGTTTTTTTGTTGCAAAGAAAATGTCAACCTGGTAGATGTAGTTTTCACAACAGAAGTTCCCATAAAAATGAAATCATAGGTCTACCCTTATCTTAACACTTACTTCCAGTCAAAAACTTCTTTGAAACGTACGTATATTGATCCTATTTCTGCCCTTTCTGATTAAACAGAGCAAGTAAAATCCAACTCTTATGATAGCTGTAAATCTTCTGATCTCCAAACTAAGCATCTCAAATTACTGAACTATCTTTAGATAACATAAAGCTGAGGTATATTATTATCTTTATTCGTCTCTTCTAAATTGTTCCCATCTTATCAATATCCTCATTAAAATGTGGTACCCAAAATGAAAAGTAATATTTTAGATGTATAACTAGGAAAGAGTTTAATACCACACTCAGCATCTTTATTCCTATAAAATATGCCCCTTTTTAATGTAGTTCATCACTGCATTAGCTATCCGATTGTATTGCTGAATTATGTAATTTGATTATTTATTTTTCTTGTAGTCCACTCAAAACTCCAGACCTTTTATAGATGAACTGCTTATTCAAAGTGCAATTAATCAAACACAAACAACAATATAGCTTTTGAAAAACAAACTACAGGAACAATCTGAATTTCAACACTTATTCCTAAAATTGGGAGAAACATGAAGTGATTCTTGTGTTAATGAAAGTGCCATAGAATTAAATATTTTGATCACTTCATTTCATCCCCAATATTGTTTTTTTTTTATGATGGATGAAATTTCAGTCCATTTCTATGCATGACAAAGTCAATAATAGTGACCTTCTGTTCCTCAGAATGAAATCATATTTATTGAGCCTTTCTAGGCCCCATGACTAAGTAGGATGAGCTGAGATCAAAGTCCATTTAAACTGAAGAGCCTCTGAAATACTGAATAATGATAATGATAGTAAAATTTAATTCTCAGTCAGTGGTAATATATGGAACAGCAAGGAGCTCACGCCAGGAGTCTCCACAAAAAAAGCAAATATTAGACATTTTCCACTAGTACAAGTGTGGCATTAAACAGTCATCAGAACAATGGTATATATTGGCAAGGGCAGAAAATGTTATGTTTGATGATTATAATATTTCAATTAACTAAAAAACAAAACCAAACTTACATAAAAACAATTTTGATTTACTCGTTGATCATCTCTTTTTTCATTACATGGATAAAGGCATGTTAATAATTAACATACCAGGGTTTTATTTTCATCCATATGATTGAAAAAGTAAAGGATAATGCTGGATCCCTGCTTCCTGAAGAACAAGATTGATCTTTGAAACTGATTTGTATTTGAGAAATTGAAACATTTTCCTTTCCCAGTCTGATAGTAATGCCTCTAATGAAGACGTGAGAGATCAATTCAAAGAAACACATTGTTGTAAATCCTAACATATGACTCTGATGCTTACTTTTCTCTTTCTGATGTCAGCCTGGAGTTTCTGTCAGTGTTAAATCAGAAACAATACATACATTAAGAAATAACTAAACCTTCCCCGACACACACACCAGTGTAACTATGAAGGCAACTAGATTAACAACAAAAAGTCCAGAGATGACCTCTTTACATAGAAAAATCGAAGGAAAACCTTATTGAGCATGATGAATGATTTCGGGGTATTTTAAAATTCTTTCAGAATTTTTGCAAGACCAATTTAGAAGACCTAAGACTCAGATTTGGGAAACATATATTATGTAAGTATAATGGATAGGTAGTTGCTATTCAGAAGTAGTGTTTACATAAATATTCGTCATATGATAATTTATCTTAACCAGACTATATTATATTTGTAATCATTTTGGTTTTAGTATAAATAATGGCAGAAAAAATAAGGCCCTTTTTTCTCCAAGTGGCTTTTAACACTACAAATGAGGAGAAAAAAAGTTCTAGTAAAAAGATGATTGGATAGGGAGCAATAGTTTCAGTTTCTAAGTAGGAAGTAATGTTACATACTGGGCAGAATTCCATCAGAATCAAAAGGTCTGAGTTCCAGTTTCTTTTTCATAAAAATAAATGTTATTGTTTATATATTTTATTTTTCTATCACTTTAATTTAACATTATATCAATTCCTTTCATTCCTTTTTGAAAATGAGAGAGTATGTATTCATCAAAACTAATGAACAGAGCAAAGCCTGATACTGTATATACTTTGCTACATAACCATAAACCCCCCACTTCAGCAAAATACATAGACATTTCCTCATCTTTTCTTGGTTCTCCTTTCTTGCTGGTACTAATTCATATAAGTTTCCCCAATCCTTTTATTCATTAATTTGTAAAGGCCAGCAATTCATATACCACAATTACTTAATCACTATTTTATTAAAACACATGTACTTGTTTCTAATATTTGGACTGGAAAGCATGACTTTGTTCCCACCACTCCATACACACAAATTGTATGTATCTGTATATGCATACACACATTATTTTTGCTTCTCTCTGTATATGTGCATATATGCATGCATATACACAGAAAGGAATATGTAATGTATAGATATTCCAATATAAAAAATATCTATATAAGTTCACACACATGCATCTATGCATCCATGGCGTGAGATGAATTTCATTTGATTTTCTTTGAGAATTATTTGAGATATTTGGACACATTCTATTGGGAAACTTCTTTTAGTCTATATTTCTTATTATATGTTCCTTAATTTTGTTTTAGATTCTAATTCTTAAATTGGATAAATCATTAAAATTTTCAAAATTTCCCATCTTCATGAAAAAGACAAAAGACTGTGACATAACAGATAGATAACTAGATTTGACATGAGGAAGATCAAATGTTAACTCTTTCCTTTGGCATACTGTTTATTCATGAACAAATCACTTAACCACCTGTATCTAGGCGTCTTCATATATAAAAGTGGGGATAATAATATCTTCCTAAAACAATGGTGTTTTAAAGTTCAAATGAGATCATATAATATCAGACAATTCTAAAAGGGCTAGAAGATATATAATGCAAATGCTTTATTTTGAAGATAAAAAATAATGCCAGTTGTGGTTAAATGATTTGCCTACGGTCATAGAGGGTCCAAGTCACAGGTGATAAAGGAATATAAATCCTCTCACCCCACGGCTAGTTTCTTTCTGATATACCATGTTACCCTACCAATCTTACCATGATTGTGATACATTTCAAAGTACTGTATAAATACCACTTATTATTTCACACATGGCTGTATAAAGAAATTCAGCAAAGAAATACATGATTAAAAAAAGATAAGCTTGGCACAGAGTGATTGCAAAGTAAAACTGATAGACAACCCTTCTGTTCCAATGGCTCATTAAAATTTCAAGAGATTTCAAGGAAGGACTTCAGCACCCTTTGATGGATCCTTCTGCAGAAAATTAAAGGGAAGCAAAGGACAAGGGGCCCAGAAGATGGCCAGGAATTGATTTATTGGTGTATGTATTAGTTGAAATCGCCACTGGTCTAAGGCTTGTCTATACAGTTGATCTCATGGATCACTCGCTCTATTGATATGTTATTTTTATTTATCAGGAATTGATCAATTCATTTTAACATTTTGAACTCAGTGTTATCAACTATACAATTAAGAGCACCAGTAGAACAGTTATGTGGATGTTAGGGATCTAGGTGGTATAGAGGATGGAATCCTGGGTCCGGAGTCACACCTGGGAAGTAGATCTAGTAATTACTATGATGCTCATTTTAAATATGAAGAAAGCCTAGGTCAAGGATCTGAAATGGCTTCTTCATGGTCATACACTTAGGAAACATTACAGCCAATCTCCAACCTGGACCTCCTGTTGCCAAATCAAATATGAGTTCCATTACACCATTATTTTTTCAATGATATCTGAACTTTTGTCAATTTCTGACTTATATGATTTTATGGAATCATGTTAAACTTATCAGAAATGTCAAGAAAAAAAAGTAGTTCTGTCTTTATCATCTTGTTTCACTTGAATAATTGGGAGAAAATCATAATTTCCTGGCCTGGGAAACTTACTGATGTCACTATCTTTTTGCCATACTTATCTCCATTTCTTTCCCTTTTCTTTCAGAGCCATATAGATTGGTCCTGCCAGGTCTAATCAGGAGATTTGGAGTAGCAATATTAAAAATGGAGTGTGTGCAGTGAGAAAGATGGTAATTTTCACTGATAACCATATAACCCTGGTCAAATCATTTAACTTCTCTGGGCTGTCTTTGTATCTCAGTCTATCATATACCTTGAAAATTAAGTGTAAATTGGGTCTGTAGATATCTGAGTCCCCTTTCAAGGGGTCACGTTTATACTGCCTGAAGCCTTGCTGTTCTTTAAAGCTACAAGTTAGGCTTTCCCCTTTCTCCTTTGGGATTCAGGGCCCCCAAGGGGCATACTTAGATTGGTGAGAAAGCCATTTACCCTTTCTGGGCTGCTGCTAATTCTGATGCTGCTCAGCTCCTCTCTCGTTCTCATTTAAGAACAGGAGAAAGGAACATGTTTCCCTGTGGGGCAGCAGCAGGAAGACATCCAAGGCTCATGACACCCTTAATAACAAGGCAAGGAAAATGAAAGTTCAGAAACAGGCAGGGAAATTGTTATATCTCTAGGGGCTGCCTACTGTTAGTTCTCACTCCAACACTGTTTATGGGGCTTGGGTTTTACCCCCAGGTCTGATGGTTTCTCCTGGATTCTCACTCCACAGTGCTGAGGTCCTGAAGATGCCAGCCTGATCATTAATTAAAACTAGGGTTTTGTTTCCTTTGTATGTAGCAGGAACCTATGATGTGGCTTTTTAATCTGGACCTGTGCAGAGATGTCAGCTGTTTGCTAATCTAAATTATTCCGGCATTCAATGTTGTTTTTATAAATTCTGAAATAAAGGAATCCCTGTGGACCACTTACTTTCCACAACCTCTTGTATGTACTGTCAAACCCTGTCTCCCAATTTAGCAAATGCCAAATGACTTATATGTAATTAGATATATTAGAACTGACAAAAAGGAATCAACAAGGAAATGTGAGTTGCATTCAAAATCAATGATCATTTTCTTGAAGCTATTAGCTTGACCCCTTACATGGTATAAAAAAGAGGCATAAAGGCAATATAATTGTTGCTTTGTCTAAATACACCTTTATCATCTTTCATCCACTATCCAGTAAGTGCTGAAAAGGTGAGAATGCAGTACAAAATTTGGTCAGAAAGACTGAATTCAATTCCTGCCTTTGATAATTACAAGCTGTCCATCTAACTCTGCACATTTGAATTAATCACTTTGTGCCTCAGTTTCCAAATCTATGAAATTAAGAGATTTGATGTTCATTATAGTTCTTTACCATATGTCTTTCTGAATAAAATACTTCAAGGTGCCCTGTTTTCCTGCCATTGCCTATTGAATTGTACTTAAGTTATTTTCAGCCATATTCAACATTTCATGACCCCATTTGGGGTTTTCTGAAGTGGCTTGCCATTTATCCTCCAACTTATTTTACAGATGAAGCCTACGAGGCAAAAAGGGACAAATGACTTTCCTAGAGTCACACAGTGAGTTTCAGATTTGAACTCAGGAAGATGAATCTTGATTCTAGTCCCAGTATTCTAACTACCTAACAACCCCTATATGACTCATTAAATTCCCACCCACCTTTTAAACCCTAACTCAAATAACACTGACTCTATGACAAGCTTCTATGTAGGATCTCTTACAGCGAATTGCTTTGTAATGCTTAAATGTATTTATGATAAAAAGGATTTTCCTTTTGGAACTAGGAAGAGCCTTGAAGGTTATCTAGCCCAATTCCTACATTTTACAGATAAAGAAACTGAGTCCAACAAGGTAAAATTGAGCTGCCCCCAATTTTATATGTATAAAGGTCTTTGTCTGGATGTAAACCCATATGCTCAGATTCAGATTCCAGAGTTCTTGCTATATTACCCCTTTGTCTGATTACTTTTCAACATAAGCTGCTATTTTCTTTCTCTTTCAAAGTAAAATCATTTTAAAGATTCAGTTTAGACATATACACAGCCGCCAGTTAATCCAATATAAAATATTTTGAGAGTCACTTTTCATAGTGCATAGAATTATTGTATTAAGGTAAATAACACTTGACTTGAAAGCCTCATGTCTTTTATTCTGTCTATGTGAGCATGAGTGGCCAAGAACTTCTTATTGTCTTTCCTTTTAGAACAGTGTCAAATTCTGTTACCTGAGGCTTCCCTGATCTGCAATTGTAGGAAGAGTTTCTTTACTGAGAACTGCCTACATTGGAAAAAAAATCTCAGGTACAAAACTGGTTTATTTATTTAGGTCTTATTTTTGGTAGTCTTTCATTTACTGATGTTGGTCTTTGGTGCACCTATAGATCAGGGTTTATTATTTTCTCTTTCTTTCTGGCATTACCCCAGAACTCCTTAGAGTGCACTGCAGTGTATTTCAGAGAAAAGAAATGAAAAGACAAAAAGCAAGTATTTAGAGTCATAAAATCAGAGATCTGTCATTTATTACATCTATGACCCTGTTCAAATCATTAATTACACTAGGTTTAAGTTTCTCTCACTGATAAAGTGAAGATTTGAAGTATTATGTCTGAAGAAGATCTTACAACTCTGGCTTAATAACATAAAAATTATTGAATGGGCTTTAACAGTATAATAATAAAAATGCTTTGGAATTACCTTAAATTATCACGAATTATACAAATGCAATTATCTGGATAGGAGGGATGATTGCAATGTCTTACAAGAGATATGCGAATCTTTTTTATAGTAGCAAGGAATTGGAAATTGAGTGGATGCCCATCAATTGGGGAATGGATGAATGAGTTATGGTATACGAATGCAACAGAATCTTATTGTTCTATAAGAAATGATGAGTAGACTGATTTCAGAAAAGCCTGGACAGATTTACATCGAAGCTGAGTGAAGTGAGCAGAACCAGGAGAACATTATACTTAGTAGCATCAAGATTCTGTGATGATCAACCATGATAGACTTAGTTCTTCTAAGCAGTATAGTGATCCAGGATGATTCCAATAGACTTGGAATAAAAAATTCCATCTGCATACAGAAAGAGATCTAGGGAGATTGAACCTGGATCACATAGTATTTTCACCTTTGCTGTTTATAGTTAGCTTTTTATTCTTGTGTTTTTTTTTCCTTTTTGGTATGATTTTTCTTTCACAACATGACAATATGATAACTTGGCAATCTGAAATATGTTTAAAACTATCATATTTCATATGATATCATTAAAACTATCATATCAAATTATCATATGATAAAACATATCATAAAATCTATCATACAAATATGATAAAACTATAACCGATTGGCTTATTCTCCTGGAGGGGGATAGGTAAGGGAGAAAGGAAGAAAAAAAGATTTGGAACACAAAATCTTACAAAAATGAATGTTGAAAACTATCTTTAAAATATTTAGCAAAGTAAAATGCTATTGCGAAAAGATTATATGCAAAATAAATTGGAGAAAATTTCAGAACGAAAGAACTAACATTGAGAAGTATTGGAAAAGGCCTCCTGCCAAAGGCAGAATTTGAATCATCTTGAATGAAGTGAGAGCAACCACAAGGAGGAACTAATATGGAATAACATTCCAGATATGGTGGAAAATCAATGAAAAATCATCAGATATAGAGGTGGACTGTCTTGTTCTAAGAGAAAGGAGGCTAATGTCATTGAATGATAGAATATGAGGAGGGCTATAAATTTAAAGAATACAAGTGTAATAATATATAGGAAGTTATTTTCAAACCATAAAGTGATGCATAATACATGCTATTTTTGTTGCTACTGTTGCTAATCATCATCATCATCATCACCATCACCATGAATAGCCAAACCTGAGTGACAATATGCCAAATCAATTTAAAATGTTATCTGACTCAAATACTTTCCACCTGTGACTGGCTGAAAGCTTCAATAAAAATGAAGACTAGGAATTTCATTTTACCTGGAGTCAGCAGCAGGTGAAATGATTTGAAAAGACTGGAAAAAGAAACATCCAAGCCAATGACTTCATCAAAATTTATTTTACATTCCCAGCTCAGGTTTGCAGCTTAAATTTGGCTCAGCTGCTTGGCGGCACCGTAGGGAATATAGGAAAAGAATGAGATTCAAAAGCAAACAGTTCACAGACTCACTGATAGAAGAACCAACCCCTTTTGTGGTGCTTTACTATTCTGGATTGCTCTCTACGATTGGCAAATACTAGTTTGAGGGAGGAAAAATACATCAGCCAGAAAAATCAAACCCTTTTTTTTCCAACTCAGTATAATACAGACACACTATACTAGGACTCAGGCATGGAGTAAGGTCTTCTTTGTCTGAAATACTACTGACAAATAATGTGACATCTCCATTTTTCAGTTGTCTCAGTTTAAAAAAGAAACAGTTGATCTAGGTAATATTTGACTTGGTGACATAAAATATTTAATCTACTTTAATATTCAAGATGATTGTGTTTCCAAAACCTTGATCTACAACTGCAATAGACCTCAGAAGTCATCATTTTATTGATAAATAAATTGAGATGGATTAGGTTAAAGGAGTTTCTTTAACTTCCAATTGATTGTATGACATCAGAGATTCTGGCAAAGGATTGCCTAGCATGATGTGGCCACATCAAACAAAGTGTTCTGCTTTATGCAAGAAGCACAACTGCAGGAGCTTAAAAATGAGATGCCCAGATTTGGATTCATCTCCACTCCAAATGTTCATGTGGACTATTTTGTCTGTCCTGGGGTAGAGTCTTCCAGGCTTATGCTGATCTGATCAGCCATAGTTGGACACACTGTTCCTTGATTCCAACATAGAGATATAATTTTGGTCCTCTTGGAGAACAAAGGACAGCAAACAGAGAGATCAGAAACTTCTGGGAGTGGAACCAAGATGGTAGAGTAAAGGGGTCAGTAAACTCTCCTAAAAGTCCATTCTGAGGAACTTTAAAATAATTCCTCAAATAGAATTATGGAAGAGAAGAGCCCCAAAAATTTCAGACAGAGATATTTTTCCAGCCTGAGACAACGTTGCAGATCAGAGACAAAGGAAGAGGGACTTAGGTAGAATCCATGTAGTGGAAACACTAGCCATTGATCATAGAAGTGGCAACAGCAGGAGCAGCAGCAGCTTTAGATGCCCTCAAGCCAGAAATGGAAAAAAGGATCTGGCAATTGGTCAGAGAGAAATTGCAGAGGATATCTGTGCTAGTTTGGGGAGCAAGACTGTTGTCCATAACCACTTTCAGGTCCTATTCCCAGAGCAGAGAGGAATTCTTGCTATTCCTAGGGAGCAGGGGATTTTGAGGGAAAGTATCACTTTCAGCTGCAAGGAATCAGAATACAAGAGCATAGACCAAGAGAGCAACTCTCTCATTGGCTCACACCACCTGGAAGTACTGAAAACTTCTAAATTCCCAAAAAAAATGAACTCATTAGTACAAAAAAAAAACAAAACAAAAAAAAAAAAACCTGTAGCTTGAGAGAGTGACCCAACCCAATATTTCCTATTCAAGGGCCAAAGATAAACTTCAACATAAAATTAAAAGTTAAGATACATGCTGAAAAAAAATGAACAAAGAATAAAAAATGAAGTCAACTATTTAAAGCTACTATGGTTATAGGGATTAAAATTTTGGGAAGATCTAAAAAATGAACTGATCCAACATAGAATTATGACTAGAGAATTATAAAATTGATTATATCTTTTGCCTCAGCAATGGCACTACTAGGTCTGTTTCCCAAAGTAATCAAGGGAAAGGAGAAAGAATCTATATGTAATAAAATATTTATAGCAACTGAGGGAATTACTTTGTGGTAGAAAATAATTGGAAATTGAGGTTATGTCCATCAATTGGGGAATGGCTAAACAAGTTTTGATAAATGATTGAGATAAATTATTCTCAGTATTATAAATACTCAAAAGAAATATAAAGAACCTATGATGCAATGTGCTATCCACATTCAGAGAAAAAATGATAAACAGAAGTATGTACAGTATGGCTTTACATATATTTATAAATTTGTGTCAAATGGTGACTTTTTCTAATATGGGGTAGAAATGAAAGGAGGGAAACAGTAAAAAACATATACAATTAATTAATTAATTAGAAAACAAACACAAAGAGGGATATAAGAAAGAACTTTTACTTATTAACCTACCCATGAATTGTTTTATAGAGCTAGAAAAAAATAGCAAAATTCATTTTGAACAACAAAAGATCAAAATATCAAAGTAATCAATGGAGAAAAATATGGAGGAAGACAACCTAGCAATACTAGATTCCCAACTATATTATAAAGAGGTGATCTAAACAATCTGGTACTGTCTTAAGAAATAGAGAAATAGATCAATGCAAAAGTTAGGTACATACTGGATAGAGCAAGTGGCTGTAGTAATCTAACGTTTGATAAACACAGAGATCCAAGGTTTTCAGAAAAGAACTCATCATTTGACAAAAATTGCTGGGAAAACCAGAACAAAATTTGGTAGAATCAAGGCATATGATAACATCTCATACCACATGTCAAAATAAAGTCAAATTTAGTACATTATTTAGACAAGAGGAGTGATATCATAAGGAGAAAGAGGAGAAAAAGGAGAAGAAGGGGAAGGAGAAGGAGGAGGAGGAGCAGGAGTAGGAGGAGGAGGAGAGAAAGAAAAGAAAAGAGGAAGAATTCTCCCTATAACACATTCAACAAATTTTCACTCAGCTTTTGTTTTATTGCCTCTAATGAGAGAAAACCACTACTTACCCCAGAAGCCCATTCTTCTTTGGGGTAGTTCTGGTAATTTGTATTTGGTGTTTGTTTCCTTACAACAAGCCAAAATAAACCTCTTTGCAACTTTCAAATCCAGCACTTCTTACAAAAGAACTACTCTGATCCAATTTCTGCCTTGTAGGAACAATCAAAGAAAGTAGTTCCTGTGTAACAAATGCTAGATTTAGTATCAGAGAACCTAAGTTCAAGATCTATCTCTGTTATTTCCTGCCTATAGGATATTGGGGAAATCAGATAACCACCTTTCAACTTTCTTCATCTGTACAATGAACGAGTTGGATTAAAATCTCTAAGGTTTCTTCCAGCTCTTAAACTTTGACCTTATATTGAATCCTGGCTTAAGTAAATGGCAGCTTTTCAAAAAGTTGAAAACAGCTATCACCTATCCCACCCCTTTCACCCCAACACAACAATGAGTCTTCAGTTCTTTGGTTGCCTATTAAGCATCCCTAGTATCAGCTGCTGATTTTTTTTAAATACAATTTTAAGATTCTTCATCAACCTAGTTACTATCTCTAGATATTTTCAACCTTATGAGTATCTCTCCTAAATTGTGGCTCACAGAACTGAACACAGTACTCCACATGGAACCTGAGAACAGCTACATTATCCTATAAGAAGAAATGAAAGTAAATAAAGACAATATTCTGAGTCATAAGGATCAGACTAGTCATCTCTAATGAGCAGCATGGAGTTCGAACTTCTTTTATCTTTGAATCTGAAAGCTAGAGCCAGAGGCAGGTTGATACCTTTGAAACATTGGGGGCTCATAATGAACATTCAGAGCTCAGAGGAGAGGGATAACAAATCAAGAACATCTAGTTGTTCAGTATGGAGAAAATATATAGTCAATGGATCCCCAATAGGAATTGACCTCCCTGTTGCCTTCAGCAGTAATCAGTGGTCTTGGATATCTTCCAATTGCCTTCTCACAGGGAAAAATGCTCCTTCTTTCATACATTAATGAGGACCATAGCAAAACTAGGCAAGCTAAGAAGTAGTGGCAACCCCAGAAGAAAGGATCACAAAATTGGCCACCATTTACATGTTTCACCTTGAGGCTGCTGTTGAAAACAAAGATTAGTAGCTGCTCTGTGGTGCAGTGAGTAGGACACTAGACCTGAGTTCAAATCTGATTTCAGACATTTGACACTTAACTGGCTGTGTGACTCTGGCAATTCACTTAACTCCAATTACTTCACCAAAAAGAAAATATTTTTTTTTCTTTTAATGACTTTCCTTCCTATAAGTAATTAACCGATTTTTTTCAGCAGATGAATTATTCCTTTGGATTCCCTAGACTGAGTAAAATGTCATGAAATTTCCAATGCTGAGAGTATCATTTGTTAATTTATTGTTTTAATAAGAATCATTAACTTTCCTATGTACAGATGATATTAAGACTCATTAGTTAAACACTTACATCTATGTTTGGATACTCTTATTAACTAAACTGCCAGTTTACTCAGTATTTCTTTATTGAACAAAAATAACCATTCAATTTGATAAAAGTTCAAACAACTCTGTAGGAGTAAGAGACCCAAATTTGACCAAAGAGACCAAAATTTCAGATCTTAATTTTAACATTTCCTACTTATGTGAGTTTTGTCAAGGCATAAAGCTTTGAAAAACTTCCTCATCTGGAAGACAAGGGGTTAGGATCTTGCATTTAAAGTAAGAAAGTCAGTTAAACACTTTATTTATACATTTTCAATAGTATTTTATTTTCCACATTACACATAAAGATAATTTTCAACATAATTTTTGTAAGATTTTGTGTTCCAAATTTTTCTTTCTCCCTTACCTCTCCCCTCCCAAAGACTGCAAGCAATCTGATATAGGTTGAATATGTACAATTCTTTCAAACATCTTTCCATATTTGTCATATTGTGTAAGAAAAATCAGACGAAAACGGGGAACAACATGAGAAAATCAAAAAACAAACAAAAAGGTAAAAATACTCCGCTTCAATCCATATTCATTCTCCATAGTTCTCTCTTTCTGAATGAGAAGGACATTTCCCATCCCAAGTCTATGGGAATTACCTTGAATCACCTCATTGTTGAGAAGAGCAAAGTCCATCATAGTTGATCACAAAATCTTGTTATTACTGTGTACAATATTCTCCTGGTTTTGTTCACTTTACTCAGCATCAGTTCATGTAAGTCTTTCCAGGCTTTTATGAATTCAGCTTGCTCATTATTTTCTACAGCACAATAATATTGCATTACATTTTTATGCCATAATTTATTCAGCTATTCTCCAATTGATAGGCATCCACTTAATTTCCAGTTCCTTGACACTACTAAAAGAGCTGCTACAAAGATTTTTGCGCATGTGGGTTCTTTTCCTTTTTTATTGTCTCTTTGGGATACAAACCCAGTAGACAAACACTTTATTTTACATGTGAGGAAATGAGGAAAGGAAAAAAGAGATTAGAAGATTTACCTAAGGTTACATAACCAATAATTTCAAAGATTAGATAGAAACTCAGGTCCTCTTGGCTCTAAGACCAAGCTTCTCTTGACTATTTCACGTATACCTCCTTATGTTATTTATCAAGGTTGAAAGCCAGAAGGTTGAGATGCTTAGATACTGTCATATATTTAACTGTAAACCATGGAGACTAGAGGTCCTGATGAAGTTTTTCCCATGTATTACTGAGCACTATCTAGGAAACTAAACTCTTTTTTTCTTCTAGGTCAATTTGGATATTGAAATTAAGCTTAAATGAATGATGAAAGAGAACCACTGGGAGTAGAATCTGTAGCCAGTGTTAGCACGACAGAGGAAAAAATCAATCAGCTCAGTCACAGAATATATTGATACATTGGTATTTCTTCTTAGTTGATGTTATAATTAGATTACAGAGGTCCTGTGAGCTTGGACAGTGATTGAGAGATATATTTTTATTTTCACTAATGTTTGTCTTTCTATGTAATTACATGTATTTTATTCTTAACATTTAATAACATTTTTCTAAGAAGGAATACATAGATTTCATCAGACCACCAAAAAGATGTCTGTGTGTTTGTAAAAATATATTATATAAAAGAAAAAGAAGTCTCAGCTCTAAAGTAAGTTAAGATTTATTGTCTACTATTTACTAGCCACTGTGCTAAGGTGTCTTGGGTTCCCTCCTTAAATGGAAAATCTGGGAGAAGCTCTCAAATGTCTGCTTCCTCTTTCACCAACCAATGTAAGGGAAAGGCCCCTAGTGCAGGGAGACACTAAAAATTTGAGTGCTAATGTTGCCTTAAAGTATGATGAGATTCTGGACACCACAATGATACCCAAGAGAGTATCTGAGAGAGAAATGTTTACTTATCAGATCATGAATTTAGAGACAAAAAGCACCAGATATATCATGTAGTCCAATACCTTCTTTTTACATATGGCTAAGTGAGGACCACAGAACTTGTTACCTGCCCCAAATCCAAGGAAATGGCAAAAATGGACTTTAAAACCAGATTTCTGACTCCATATCTAGTTTACTCTCAAAACAGCATTTAACAAAATACCTGAAAGATAGTAGGTACTTATGGTCTACTGTTTGTTGATCACATCATTTTGCCATTATAATGTGCCAACTAAAGTGGCTGATTTGCTTTCCCTAGAAAAAAAGTTTCATCTTCTTTAATTTGTTTCACAGGAGACATTTGCAATGACTTCAGCTTGAAGTCTTTCCTACTATGCCATTATATTTATTTCACAGAAAATGTGTATTTGTTTATATATAGATAGTTTCTATAAGGCCAACTTTCTCTTGACTATCTCACCTATACCTCCCTAGTTTATTTATCAATTCACCAACAATAAAAGATAAGCTCCTTAAGGACAGAAATTTGGTGGTTTTGTTGTTAGTTTGTATTGTTTTTATATTGTAATATTAGAGATTAGTGCAGTACCTTAAAAATTATAAGTACTTAGTGAATGTTTATTTAATTGAATTTGATGTTATCTAGTCCACATTTTACCAGAATCAAAAACTTACTTCCATACAATCGTGGTTAAGAAGTTGTTCATAAACGTTTTGAACACTTACGGGGAAAAAAAACAAACCTCATTTCCTCCCACACTAACTGTTTCTCCATTTTTTGAGTGTTCATATTCAATGATTTCTATTTTTAACAAGCTTATTTGTGAAACATTTAGTTTTGTTTGCAAATAATTAAACGGATCATTTATTTGGAAGTTCCCTACTATGATGTACATTATACATTAGTCATATCTTCCATAAAAATAATCTTTTTTTCTTGGATACTTGCCAAAAATATTATTTTATGGAGAACCCACAAAGGGTGAATGCTCATAAGATAGTCAGAAAAAGCAATACAGGACACTATCAAAGTATCTATTAAGAACTATAAAATTGATTGTATGACATGGAAGACACTGACACAGGAATGTCCAGCATGCCGTGCCCTTGTCAGAGAAGATGCAATACCATCTATGAGCAAAGCAGAATTGAATTAACTCAGAAGAAATATGAAATGCACAAAGTTAGAGAAGCCACCCCAGATGTTCATAGGAACTACTTGTCTCCACCCTTTAGCAGAATATTCCAAGCTGGTATTGTTCTGATCAGCCACAGCTGGACACACTTGTGACTCTAACATAGTAACCATTTTGGACCGCTTTGGGACTGAAGGATAACAACCAAATTCTATTCATAAATGCAACACAAGTTATCCATAGAACCTACTGGATAAGTTTGGCACTTTTCACTGATAACCCAGATAACCCATATCTAGCTCTTGGGTCACTACCTTTTGCCCCATGGCCAATCTATTTATTTTGTTCTAGGATACATCTCACACAGTCCTTTGCTCATATTCTTCTTTGAAGTTCCTGATTTGTAATATTAAAAAAATCTAATTACTGCTGAATATAAGCCTATTTTCTTAAAATATTTCATCACTATATGTAATTATAATTACATTATTATAATTATCAAAGTCATAATAATATTATCCATACTATTATAAATGTTATAAAATTATTAATGAGACTGCATTTCATAGTACTTTTAGATTTGTAAAACACTTTACATATTATCTCATTTGATAAGATGTTTTATTTCCACTTCTTTAGATATCATTCTTTCACATCCCACATGCACTGGTAGAATATTGACATTAAATTATAGATATTTATTTGTTAGAGAAGTTTTGGGGCACTAAGAGAGTGCTACAATTATTCAAAGCAATTCTGCTCTTCAATGCCCTATTATTTTTATCACCTGGCTTAAAAATAATGAAAGGAAATTACATTTCCTCATAATTTTTTTAATGATCAAAGGAGCTTTAACACATTTCTCAGTTTTAAAAAACAGCATGTGTTTCTCTTCTCATGAGTTTTTTTTTTTTTCCTTTCTCTCAATCCAAGCCCAGGACTTAGAGAAACAGCAATACTATTGCCTAGTTTATTTGTTAAGAATAGCAAACAATGCAAAAACATGCATGAATTTGGCTGTGTTTTTGAGTTTTTTCCCAAGTAAATCAGCTGTGATAAATCTCATAGCAAATGTCCTCTTTCTGGTATTAAGAAGCAGGTAGAGATGAAGTTGCTAAGTAGAATTCCATTGCCAATGACTGTCACTGTTGATTCCTCAAAAATTTGGACCCACAATCTCATTTTCACTTATTTCAAAATAACAGTAAATTCTCTCAAGTCTCCTCAGTATGTCTTCTCTACAGAAAGTCTTGTGCAAAATTCTTACACTTGATTTTCTCACAGTATTGATCAACAAACGTTTTTGAAGCACTTACTATGTGCTAGACACTGTGCTAGACATTGGGAATGCAAATAAAAGGAAAAAGGAAGACTGACTCTGTCCTCAGGGAGTTGTGAACCCATAAAGGGAACTTGAAAGGGCAGAAGAGGAGAAAGTACTTGCTAGGAGGCAATGACAGAAAAGTCCAAGGGAATGCAATCTTTTAGGAAAATAAGAAGTGGTTTTATTGAGTGGGCTCTTTAAATGGAACTTCTCAGAGGAGGCCTCTATTCTTATTAGAAGATTGGCCCAGGGACTGAAGGAATATCCAATGAATATGAGTTTGTGACTGACAAAACTGAAATAATCTTTCAGGATGAAAAATGTTCTGGACCACGATGTTGAAATTAAGATGAATACAGCCTGATGGGAAATGAACAGGGTCATTTCATTAGACTCATAGACTCTCCAGTCTCCTCAGGAAAGAAGTTCTCAATTATTATCACTCAGTCTCTCACATATTTTATTTCAATGACTATTCATTCATAACATTCTATTCATTTAATGTTCCTGAAAGAAGCACTATTTAAATTTATGGTTATATAACCTCTGTTAGAAGCTGTATAGCATAGCAGATAGAGACCTGGTGCAACAATAAGCAAGACATGAGTTCAGTTTCTACCAATAATACATCCTGACAGTTTTGCCTTGAGAAAAGTAGCTCAGTATTTTAATTATCACTCTCTAGTATTATAAAAAGAGAGTTTGCTCACCCAAAGGCTCCCTATCCTAGTGAAGCTATAGGTCCAGTCCCTGTTCCTTAGAATACTTAAGAAATGAGATTTTATTTAAACTAGTGTTTTGTTTTGTTTTGTTTTGTTTTTTGATTGGTATCTATCTCCTATTTTAAGTGTTTTCAGAATAAGGCATTTTTAACCACTCTCCCAAAGCTCCTCCTTTTCTCTTTTTGTTAATTTGATTAATTGCCATCTGGTAAACTTCTATACAACTAATTACAATTGGGATCCATATCATCTCTAAGGTCCAATATCCACATTTGAATATCAATAATTTAAGTACTATTGAATTATTTCAATTGTATATTTTATCTTGTTTTGTTTTATTTTCCTCTATCATCCTTATATTAAGTCTGCTCTCAGAACAGGAGGCATTTATTTAGAACAAGTGAATATATGCAGATAGCTGATTCAGGGAACACAAGTAATGAATCTTTTCCTATCTATTGAAATGTAATTACTTTTATTTTTTATAATGTGATTTAATTCTCACAATGTCCATGTTCTATTCTTGATGTTGATCTATTCATTAGATAGAAGTATATGGCTTCTGTGTAATCTACAATTCTTAGGCCTGTCTGATTCTTATTCCTAATATTTCCCCCATTATTTTATCTACTTATAATGAATTCACTAAATATCAAAGCTTACATTAAATTAATTTGAATGGTCATCTGGAATTCTTCATGTATTTTTCCTTTATATAATTTATCTTACAAATAAACTGAATAATTTATAAGCCAAAGTCATTTTAATGGTCCCCTTAAAATGAATTATATGTTTAGTAAATTTTCTTCACCATATATTTTCATCATTGAAAGAAAACAATAACAATGACCAGCTTATGAAAAATATTCATAGTCAAGCAAAACAAAGCCTCACATTGACTAAGTCCAGATTATGCAATTGAGGTCGTATCTCTAACAGGAAGCAGCTAGTACACTTCATCATTGGTCTTCTAGAATCATGATTAGTCAGTGTGTTGATAAATCTTATTAAGTCTATTGAGGTTCTTTTTTCTTTTTAATTATTTTGTTATTATGTAAATCATTCTTTTTCTCCTGTTCACTTTATTCTTTGTATACTCGATACAAGTTTTCCTAGGATTCTGCAATTTTCTGTTGCATAATAGCATTCCATTTCATTTATAGGCCATAATTTATTCAGCCCTTATTCAATTAATGGGATGTCTATTAGTTTCCATTTCTAAGTTACCACAAAAATATTCCATTATATGTACATATAATACTACATTTCTATCTTACAGAAATGAATATATTTCTTCTAAATATTATATTTTAATATATTGTGTTTTCATTTTACATATTGTACATATTATACATACACATATAATAAAAATTATATTTACATATACTTTTTCTTTTCTTTGTTCTTTGATCTCTTTAGGCTATGAATGCACTAGCAATATTGTTAGGTCAAAGGATATACACAATTTCATGATTTGTTATGGCAAAGAAGAAGATGAAGGGAACTAAACATATCTGACAAATGTTTCATATCTTTATTTGTTTATTGGATTGCAATAGTCATTAAATCAATTACAGAGTAGCAAATGTATAGTAATGAACTTTCCCAGGTTTGGTTTGTTTGAATGTAGGAAAGCAGATTTTCCTCTGGCTGGGAATCCCCTTGAAATCTTTCCAGAATGGGGGTTATTGCTAGTTTGTACCTTATTGACAACCATTGATAACATTTTGAAGAATATTATTTATAGTAGCATAAAATAAAGCACGTAGGCACACAAAAAAATGAATTATGTGAAATACAGCTATAATATAAAAAAAAAGAATTTCACAAACACAAGTTAAAGAACATCTGCTTTAGGGAACCACTCATTGTTTTTTCTCTCATAATTCAAGGGGGAATAACATTTAAATAAAATATAATAAATGTATAGTTAGCATAAGATATCTGATAGCAGCCCTACAAATACTTTGCATACTTAGCATTTGGGAGCATGACTGTTCTTTTGTCTTAAAATGACTGAAAAAATTTATAGAGTTCTTCTATGAGTGCATAGTTTAATTCAATAATTCACTTTTTTTTCTGTTGGCCTTGTTATTTAATTTGGCTTTTCTGGTGGCTATCTCTTATAAACATGAGTGAATTTCTCAGGATCTCTTGCTTTACTTCTTCCTATTCCATATTCAAAAAGATAATTTCTCTTTTTCCCCCATTTACTTGATGTTTCATTTTCCTCAGTTACAGGTAAAATACTTTGTTTCTAAAATTGAGTTTCATATTTCCTCCATTCCTCTCACTCCCCACCATTGAGAAGGCCAGGTGAAGTTATGCAAAACATTTCCATAAAATTCATGTTGTGAAAGAAAATATAGACAACCCCCTCAAAAAAAAACTCAAGAAAAAAGTTTTTTTTTTTTTTTTAAGATGCTTCAATCTGTATTTGGACACAATCAGTTCTTTCTTTGGGTGTGGATAGTAATTTTCATCATAACTGCTTCAGAGTAATCTTGGATGACTGTAATGCTGATAATAGCAAAGTCTTTAACAGCTAATCCTCCCACAACATTGCTCTTGCTTTGTACACAATACATTTTACTTTGTGTGAGCTCATTGAGGACTTTCCATTTTTTTCTGAGATTGTTCTATTCATTTCCTGTAGAATAGTATTCCATTATAATCACACACAATTTATTCAACTATTCCTCAGTTGATGGGCATCCCAACAATTCCCAAGTCGTTGGCCCTGAGAAAGGAGTTGAAAAGCAGTATTTCTAAAAGAACTTCTAGCATCCAAATCATGTCATTGCCTTATTGGCTTACTGCAATCAGATTCTTCTTTCAATTTGAATCTTTTCTCTTTGTTTAGATTTCATGTCAAAGGTATAAGTATAAGTCTTTGGACTAGCATATCAATTGCTGCTTTTTTTTTCATGACAATGATTTTGATTCTGACCACTTTTTTGATGAAACTGCTGGTATCATTTTGTTAATATAATTCATTCCTCTTCTATTCCACAGATGAGGCTATATTATGCTTGATTTGCTTATGATGTTTTATCTGCTTACATTATCACCAACCTTCTTTTAGTCATTATAGATTTTCTATTCTCACTAACCTGGTTCATAGAATTTTGAATTTGCCACACGATTGCATACGCAATTTTCATTGTTTTAGTTTTTTTTTTCCCTGTTATCTTGAACTCAAATGTCTTCATTATGTTTTTTCTTCCTATGTTGTTTCCCTTCAAGTTCTATATACTAGAAACAGCTAATATTGATTTAGAATACTGATTTTGCTCCTTGTTTTCATACCCTCAATTCAACTTTCTTTTACTATTATTTGTTTGGTTCTCATTATTCCAAGTTTATATTAATCTGTCCTTATTGAGAGATCTTAATCACTGAACTTTATGTCTTCAGGACCTCATTTAGCAGTGTTTCTATTGAGTCTATATTTTGGAAATTTAGTTTTTGCTTTTTATATACTTATTTCAATGACTTAAAAGTATATCCCTATTCTTTGGCTCAACTTAAATTATCTTCAAATTACTATCATTATGAAACCTGTTTAAATGTTTTTTTTTTCATTCCATAAGATCTTTAAAATTTTAGTTTACATTATTCCATATTTTGTGTTTTTCCCCAGTACACTTAGTTAATTTCATATCAATTAATCATTAGGGAATATTATTTTCCAACTTTCAATCTCAGTATTCTGTCATCACTTAGAATCTAATTAATTAGGATTTTATATTTAATGTATAGTCCTTCTAGTTCAATGTTACAATCAAAATGATACATTGTGAGTTTTTGATCTAGATTGTGGTAATATTAACTGATATGTTTTCCTTTCTTTTTTTACTTGAATATTTAAAAGCAATTTTGACTGTACACCTGATATGACATCAATATATAAATGCTTTAACATTGTTAAAAAAAAAGGAACAAGGCCTCTTGTATGCGTTTAAAAAATCTAAAAATGGCCTAGAAAAATCTTCTTTTTATCCCTAAATTTACAAACTACTAGACCTTCTAAGTATTCTCAAAGATCATTTAGTTCATACTAAAACAGTAATTACTCCTATAACATCCCTGACATGATCATCTGTCCCCTACTTTAAGAAATCCAGAGACAGCAGTGTAATTTTCCAGCAGCCAATTCTAATATTCCACAACTCTCATTATCAAGAAATATTTCTTTATATTGATCTGAAATCTCTCTCTATTTATCATCTACTCACAAATTCTAGTTAGCCCTTTTAGGGTTAAATAAGACATTCAACCCTCCTTTTATTGGATAGCCCTTGATCTATGCTACAACCCCAAGTCTTGCCTTCTTCAGGCCTCAACTGAGATTATATATTTAATATAGTTTTTGGAAACATTATAAATTTATATAAATGCCAGTTGTTGTTCATAGTTATCAGAGAATTACAGACAGAGTTATGCTCAGAGGTCATGTAGTTCATTAAGTTCTTTTTCAAATAAAGAAATTGAGATCCAGGGATGCCAAAGATCATACAAGAAATGTGTGAGAATAGAAGAGAAAACTTGAAACTAGTCTCCTGAATCCAGACTCAGTGCTTTCTTTTTTTTGTTTTGCTTTTGTTACCAAACTATACAATCTCTTCTATTTTATACTATCATTCTCAATATCATCATCTTCATTATCACCACCACTACCACCACCATCATCTTTATTTAAAACACAAAGTTACCCTGCTCTTTAAACTGATGGTTATATTTTGCAGGTCAGCATCATACTTGTCAATGTGATTATACTTATGTCAAAGTATTTACTGAAAGGTCTTGCATAATATAAACTAAAATACACCATATATTCATTACATAACCAAATGCAGTACAGTAAAGTACAGGAAAAATATTTTGGTTTTTGTTTGTTTGCTTTCTTTTTATTCTGGTCACTTTATTTTTTTTAAATTATGCCTGAAGTCATATTATTTGTGTGTGTGACCATAATCATTGTACCTTCACCCCAATAAATCATCTATCCCATAAATATTTATCCATTGTATATAAAGTCTTTCATCATCATAGGATTTGAGTACCACTACCCAACCATTATCCAGTACTTGAAATAAGTTTGCATTTTCCATATGCAATATATCCAGTCTTATGGAGTCATCTGGAGGCTGAATTAATAATTTTGATTTGGATTATTGTGGTCTTGAAGGACCTCTTCTATAACCACCAATTCCCTAGGGTACTTCTGTTTTTAAAAACATTGATCGCTCTCCCAACATTGCCTATTGCACATAACTTGCACTGCCATTAAAAGGATAACATATTCATTTGCTCCTTCACACTATGGGTACATCTCCCATTTTGTCCAAGATCTCAAAGATATTGATGAACTCATTGCCTGAACCCAGGAAGCTTTAATTAGGTACTCTTCCATCACTCTAGTATTTCCACTTTCCTTCCACTACCTTGCATTCCTTTCCATACTGGGCATAGACTAGGAATTCTTCATTGCTACAATATTACCTCTGTTTTTTGCTGTTCTTAGATCCATGTGTTTCTCTAATGGACCCTCAAAGATTCTCATATTTTCACTACATTGAACTGAATTCAAGTTTCAGAGTATAGCATTGTTTTACTCAAAGTTTCTCTTAGAGAATTATCAAATATTTTCTTTGGTCATGAAATTATTTTTCTTGTTGTTCAATCATTTTCAGTCATATCCAACTCTCTATTAGGGGTTTTTCTTGGCAAAGATACCAGTGTGGTTTGCCATTTCCTTCTCTAGCTCATATCATTTATGAAGAAATTGAAGAGTTAAGGGACTTGACTGAAGTCATACAGGGAAGGTAACTATCCCAAACTGGATTTGAACTCAGATAAGTCTTCCTGACACAATATTTTCCTCTATAGAAGAAATGATGAACTATGAGTGGAAATTAAAGTGTACTTACTTTTTTCATTATATTTTTGTTGTTTTTTCAACATGGTTAATATAAAAACATGTCTTGAATGATTTCATAAATATAAATGATATCATAGTGCTTGCCTTTTCAAAGCATAGGAAACTAATGAGAGAGGGAGAGAATATGAAACAGTTTTTTTTCAAGAATGTTTAAAATAAATGTTTTCCAAAATAGTTTACCTTATATGGTGCTACTCTCTTTCTATAGATATACCTATACATATCAATGAAAAAATATCAATATATTTTAAAATATGTTTTATTTTTCCACAACTTGATTTGGATTGTATATAGAAAATTTTTTCCATAAATTTATTTATTCCAAAATTTTTTAACTAAGACAAGCATTTCCATAATATAGTATAATTAAAAAGTGACTTAACATGAAATTGCCAATCAGTTCTATAAAACTTGCTATTTATTTCTTTGAAATATATAATAAAGTTTTGTAAATTCATTTTTTGTTTTATCTTCTCTCCTCCCACCCTAGAGATGACTACCATTAGACACAAATAGATAGATATATGTAAACTTATTCTAGACACACTTCTATTTATCAGTTCTTTCTCTGGATGTGATGATTGAAGGGGAAGGTAATAAATGTTAGAGGGAATGTGGAAAACTTTAATACTAATGCATTATTGGTAGAATTTTGAACTGATCCAACCATTTTGGAGAGCAATTTGCAATTATGCACAAAGAGTTAATAAAATGCCTATATCCTTTGACCCAACAATATCACTACTAGGTCTACTTTAAAAGAAGATTAGGAAAAAATTAAAAGATAGATAAATAAAGAATGAAGGAGGGATGAAAGGAAAGAAGAAAGGGAAGGCAGAAGGAAGGAAGGATGGGAAGAAGAGAGGAAAGAAGAAAGGAAGGGAGAGAGAAAGGTAGAGAGGGATGGAGGGAGGAAAGAAGCAAATGGGGAAGAAAAGAATGAAAGAATGAAGGAAAGAATGAAAGGAAAGAAAGAAGGAATGGGGAAAGGAAGGAATGAAGGAACAAAGGAATCAAGGAGGGAAGGGAGAGAGGGAGGAAGGAAGAGAAAAGGAAGGAAAGGCAGAGGAAGGAATGAAGAAGGAAGGGAAGGGACGGAGGGAGGAAGGAAAGAACTTTAAGAGTCAAATGATCCAATTCTACCTCACTCACCACCATTTAATGGATGAGGAAACAAGTCCAATGAAGTTGAATAATTGCATAAGATCAATAAGAATAAGAGGACACATTTGAACTCAAATATTTTATCAGTAAAATCAATATTATTTCCATCATCCCAAACTGTCACACAGGAATATGAAAAAGACTGTCCATTCATATTATTTTCTTTCTGTTTTATTTTAGCAGAGAAATCATTAAAAATATTTTTATTAAATCAAATTACAGTTTGCATCAAATTTTATTATAAACAGAAATAATTTCATTGTGTTTTCTTCTGGTCTCCCCTGTGCATGTAGCAGAAACAGACATACATGGTTAATTATATACAGTCACACACATATACATGCTCCTATGGCCTATACTTCTTTTCACATTGTCCCAACTGTAAGCTTCACTCAGAAGGTCCTTTCTGCATCTTTCTCTCTTGCCCAGTTCAGTTCGAGCACTTACTAAATGTAAAAATGAAAACAATCTTATGCTATCTCCATTCACTGTTATTTTTCTTTCTTTTCCTGGTCAACTTTATAAGCAGGAACTTCAAAGAAAATAATTTCATTATCAACGACAGCTGAGCTTATGCTTTATAAAACTTTTCTATTTTCCCTGTCTGTAGAATTTATGAGATACCAAATGTGGTTAGGAAAGTAATTTGAAGTAATGCTCTGGCCTTAATACAAGTAAGTAGTAAAACCTGAAATGGCATTTCAGGTAGTAGATCAACATGACCTTCCATAATAGAAAGCTCAAAGATAGAAGGCATTTGCAGGCTATGAATGTTAAATTTTTTATACATAACAAATATTGTCTTTATTTAGAATATTTCTCTCTCTACATATCATTCTAACATTGAGCTCAATGTTCTTCCTTCCGCCTATACCTCATTCTCTCTCCCCTCCAAACCTTCACACACTTCATCAAATTTCTCTCTATAAACCCAATATAAAAAAACCTCAGTCTAAGGGAGCAATTTTCTTCATATAAATAATATTCTCAACAATAGCAATAGCAGCAGCTGATATTTATTCAGGGATTTGCTGTTTACAAAGTACCATACATTGATTATTTCATTTTGTAGTGACCTAAAATCCCAGTGGGCAGCAGTCCATGCTAGAATTAAAAGATTCTTATGCTAGACTTGCAAACGAGGGGATCTAGCTTGGGATCCTAGCTCTAATAGTTACCATAAGTGAATGATTTCTCTTTGCTGAGACTCAGTTTCCTTATTTTTAATATTGACATAATCATATTTGCCTAATTTTCTCTAAGGCTTGTTGGCTCATTGTTTTATAAGTGCTAAAGGGTTGTGGAAATGAGAAGAGAAATTAGGAAATATGGTATTATTTTCATTTATAACTAAGGCACAAAATTAAAGCAAGCACACTCAAATATATACATATATGCATATATAAATGCACACACATATGTATGAAAAAGAATGCTGTAATGTATGAATACATGTGTGTATCCACATATGTGTATTTATGAGTCTATATTTACGTATGTGTATACATTTGTATATTTTTGTACCTATGTGTCTCTCTCTGTGTATATGTATACATATATATGTATGTGTATATATATATGTGTGTATATATATATATATATGTGCATACATACATATGTATAGGTATATATACAGAGAGAGACAGAGACAGAAAGAAAGACAGATTCAGAGAAAGATAGAGACAGAAATGTAGAGAGACAGACAGAAAGAGATTGACAGAGATACACACAGACAAAGACAGGGAGAGACAGAGAAATAGTGAGAAAGGCAGAGACAGAGCCACACTGGTGGAAACTGAGGGAAAAAGGATGAGGAGAGTGAGAAGATCCTCACTTAGCCACTTACTAAATGTGTGACTCGGACAAGTGGTTAAATCTCTCGACAACTGCAATGTGAGCAATATTTTATGTTTTCATTCCAAATGAGTTAGAGTAAATTTGTTAAAAAAGTATTGGAATGGTCCTTTTGTGATTTCATATTTTATGTAGCTATCTGGTAGCAGAATTAAAAAGTACAACAAGAATATCATCAGTAAATAATAGGATACTAATGAATGAGGTTCCTCCCTCAAGTTTCTCATCCCAGACTAGAAGATTGACCAGATACTAAAGCCAGAAAATGAGTGCCCTCAGCTAAATCAAAGCTATATCCTATATGAATCTCTCTCTCGTGTTCTGAGTATCCAGCCCTGGCTATGGTAAAATAAATCTCTCCATAACTAACTGGCAACTAGATTGAATTTCTCATTTCTTTCAAATTCTAAATTTCAGGTCACCAACCCACTTACTCATACCTGGCCTAAAACATGATGCTAAATTTCTAAGCTAAGTAGTACAATTGTTTTTAAAGTTCAGTCATGTCCGACTCTTCATGATGGCATGAACTATACTGTTCATGGAATTTTGTTTTTGGGAAAGATACCGGAACGCTTTGCCACTTCTCCAGTGGATTGAGACAAATAGGTTAAATGACTTGCTCAGTGTCACATAGTTAGTAAACGTCTGATCACATATTTGAATCAGTTGTTTTTGACTGCATAGAAATATAACAAATTATTAACAAATGCTTGTTTTCTTGATTTGCTCTATTATAACATCTGAGACTCACAACTCCCCTTGAAGGAAGATCCTATTATGGTCCTCATTTCTCAGATGAGGGAACTGACAAGGGAGATTATTTGCTGAGAATCACACAGCTAATAAATGTCAAGCCAAGACTTGGGCTTAAATAATTCTGTCTCCAATTCTAATGTTCTCTCCACCAAAAGTGTAAGGCTGTATGCTAACTGAGGGGGTTACAAATACCAAAAACTTTCAGTAACTAGTCTCAAATTGCTTTTAATCTATGAAAGAGATGCTACTAAAATGACGTAATTTCCTGGAAAACAGAACATGCTCTGGAGAGTTTATCTTTATGAAGAATAGAAGAAAAGAATGAAGGGAGGAAAGAAGGAAGGAAACAAGGAAGGAAGGAGGGTGGGAGGGAGAGAGAAAAGAGGGAAGGAAGGAGGGAAGGAAGGAAAGAAGAGGGAAGGAAGGAAAGAAAGAAGGAAGGAAGGAAGGAAGGAAGGAAGGAAGGAAGGAAGGAAGGAAAGGAGAAAAGGGTGGGAGGAAAGAAGAAAAGGGTGGAAGGAAAGAAGAAAAGGGTGGAAGGAAGGAATGGAGGAAAGAAGATAGGAAGTAAGGGAAATAAGAAGAAAGAGGAATTTCTGGTAAGGAAAATCAATGCATATTAATGCCCACTTCATTTTATATTCTTAGAGGTTACTTGAGGGAAGAGACAAAGGAATGAGCCAAAGTCAGAAAGCAAATATGTTCCACAGAAATAATTCGAACTCAGGCCTTTCTGATTCATGGGTCAATTATCTTATCTTTCGCTCTGCAAAGCTTTTACAAAAGCTGATTTAATTTTTTACTAAAAATGATGAATTTAGGAGCTTTTCTAATCATGGTACCTCTGATCTAGTGGGAAGCTTTCTTCCTTCCACTCCTTGATACTTAAAACTCAGGTTAAATTTCCATCCTACTTATTTAATAAGCAAAGGCTCATTCCCTTTTTTGCCTAATCCCTCACTGAAATGCTGGAAGAAAGTGAGTAGAAGTGACTTATTTGGCATTAACCAATACAAAGGGGAAAAAAAGCATTTATTATCTCTCTTGCAAACATTTCCTTCCTTCCTTGGTGCCTATTGATGATTATGATCATCTTATAGAACTAACTGCATTTTCTTCTGATTATAATTTCATGAGGAAAATTAAATCAAATCAAGGTGGTTTTCCTGGGGGGGGGAAGTACACATACAGGGGAACATCCCCCTTGCCCTCTCCTCATTTTCAGCAGTAGAGGAAAAAATACTTCAGCAAATGGTTATTGAGTTTTGAAATACTCAACTAAGAACCCTGAATGTTAGAACTGAGATGGACATTAGAGATCATCTAATCTGATCCATGCCTTTTTCCACTTAAGGAAGATGGGATTCAGAGAACACCCTAAGGCCTACAGAAGCATAGATAGTAAGTAGCCTATGGAGGATTTGACCTCACCGTGTCCAACTCAACGTCTTCCTCACACTATACTTCTTCAACTATTCTATTTTTTACTTTACCATATAAATATTGATATTTTCTTTGAGAGATCTACCATGTCACTTAGAAACCTGAAATTCCAAATGAATTATGGGAATGAGCATGAAATCTGTTTTAGAACTTAAAACAAATTTTAAAGGTCATTTAATGTACCTCTGCAAACTTCATTTTACAAATGAGGACACTGGAATTTAATCAAAGAAGTGTTATGGATGATCCGATGTCAGAGTAAATGGCAAAATAAGAATTGAGCTCAGTTCCTTTAATTCTAAAGATGGTGCACCACACTTAAGATATAAAAGAAGCAAGTTTTAAAGAAATAAAACAGTCTGCCTAGAGGCTTGTGGGTATTAAGTGGCTGATCTGGGACATGAGAGCAGATTCTGTGACTACAGTTTTAAGATGCATTCACTTGTATCATGTTCTCTCATACATAATACAATAAATATAATATTTCATATATGACATGACATATTGTAATATATAATATGATGCAATGATAAGATACAGTGTTATGTAATATGATGTAATGTAATGCAATATAATATAATGCATTGGGATGTAACATAATATAATCAATAGAATATGACATAACGTGATATGACATAATATAAGACAATATAATAAATACAATGAGATGGTATGATATGGTGCAAAGTAATATTGTATGACATGGCATGACAATATAATATGATGTAAAATATAATGTATTATTATGGGGTATGATATATGTAAGGTTTATTATATATAAATATGATAATGGCCTATGATATAGGAGAATGAACAAAGGGAAAACCCAGAGTGGAAACTTGCTCACAATCATCAAAGGCTAAAGAGATCAATCTGAAGAAGTTGTTTGACACATAATTAGATTAATTAGCTTTCAAAAGCTTACACATCTCTTAATGTCAGAAATAGAATTCACACCCATGTTTTCCCAGCTTCTTAACTCCAAATCCAGCACGCTAATCTATGAGCATTGTAGATCTCATCAAACATCTCTATCCCCACCTTTTTCTGTCTCTTCATGTGTCTCTCTGTCTCTGTCCCTGTGTGTGTATGTCTGTCTTTCTGCCTTCCTGTTTCTCTTATTGCCTTTCTATGTTTCTTATGACTTCTGTTCTATTTCTTTTTCTTTCTATTGCTCTCTGTCAATATCTGTATCTTGTTTTGTTGCTTTCTGTCTCTCCATCACTGTTTCTGTTCCTCATCCTCCCATTTCTCCCCTCTATATTTCATTTTTCTTCCCTCTCTGTTTCATTCTCACTCTATCCTTTTCTAATTAATTCTGGTGGTAGGATGGTAATATGGGTTAAAGTGTCCTCACCACCATTTGGTCCTGCTGATCTTTCTGGAATCTGTTCCCTCAGGTGACATTTATAAAAGAAACTGCAATTCTGTTACTGCCTCAGAAAGACTCTTAACTGTCAGCATATCTATAGTCAGTAACTCCATCTGTTTCCCTTAATTCAATTTGTCTTTAATTTCCTAATGCTCTGATAATCATCTGTGTTCTATAAAAATCTAATAAGCAAGATCACGCTTTATAGTTTTGATCCTGCTTCTGTGTCTTTATTAAGATCAAAGGTGAGACCAGGACTCATTTACATGTATTTCTCAGGATTTCTTTGTTAGCTAAAAGCCAATGAAACACTTTTCTGGCCTGATGTTTACACAGTTCTGTTTGATGAATTTCAAACACATGTCATCACTTTGCTAAGGATAGAGATAGTCTGTTTTCTGGGTGACCAGCAATCCTGGGGACGCTATTGTCAATAGAAAATTTTATATTAAAACAGCATCTTCCACTTTCAAGCTGATTATTTTTAAGAAAATTTATGTTTACCAACCTGTGTTCTTTGCTACCCAGATATCAAAATCCAAGTTCCTTTCTCTCCATTTCCTTGACTACTACATACCTGATATCTTCATCACCTTTTACTTGGAGAAATCTAATCCAATTATTATTTTTGTCCCTGTCCCCAATCTATGTCATCAATCAATCTCTCAAATAGGTATGAAAATAACTTCCTAACTCATGGGTCCATTTGACCATTCTCTCTCTCT
>JAJPUD010006612.1:102096-125303 GCA_023553655.1 Myrmecobius fasciatus | reverse complement strand
TTTTTTTAGACAGTGTGTATGTTTCTTTAAGGTTTGGAAAGATGGCGGCTAAAGCTCTCTGCCCTGGGGCAATTTGGTGAATTAATTTAAGGTGCTGGGCCGGTGGGGGCTAGGACTAAGTCCGAATTACTCCTTAAACAAGGGTTAGTCTGCCAAAACACCTGCCCCCAATCTGGGCAGAGTGTCCCGAGTGCCTCAGATAAACTCCACATGTTTGGAGTTTGGAGTTTGGAGTTTTTGCCACAGTGAGCTGAGTCCCACCCTAACTTCCGGCCTGCACCAGAGTCCTCTGTTTATCCCTCTGTGCATGTTAGACAAACCTGATGTGAAGTTCTTCAGAGATATCAGCAAGCAGTGTCCAAGTATTTCTGAATTCGTTGACTTGAAGATCAGTTCAGAGGCTTATTTTATTATTGATTTGAGAGAAGATCGGAGGAGACGCAGAGTCAGGTTTTCACTCCGACATCTTGTATCCGCCCCTCTCCCATGATATCATTTTTTTTCAATTTAAAGTCTGTTATTTTAATGGAATATCAGATAGTGATCATAAGCTCCTAAAGAGCTTAAACATCCATCTATGATTTAATTCCCTGCAAAGATCATTGAACATCATAGATGTAAATATTCTTACAAATCATAAAAGATTTCATCAGCATAGAAAACTCTTTCTGGGGATTCCTTCTGTGAAATTAAATTCCAAACTAAGATTGAGTAGAGAAATCCTAGGAGTTAGGTAACTCTCTGAGAATTGGTTAGATGACATGCCTAGTATCATACAGTTAAATATCAAAAGTGGAATTGGAATCCAGTTGTTCTTGACTCTAGGTTGAATTCTCTAACATAACATTCTACACTACATAGTGTTTGTGCATGTGTTTAAGTTACTTGCCTAGGGTCACAAAGCTAATTAATACATGAAGTCAAATTTGAATTCAGGAAGATGAATCTTCCTGACTCTATCTGTCCAACACTCTATTCACTACACTACTTAGCTGCTCTCCAAAAATATATTGTAAAAGTTAATTTAAAGAACTTAGAGAAAATCTTGCCATGTCATTTGAGCTCCTTAGAGAAAATTTGAGCTGGGAATCACTGATGTAGACCAGGATGAATCAACCAGTTGTTTTGTTGCATGTATTAACTTTCTCCTGGACCAGCCAGAGATGAATGATACCCCCATCACTCATCTCCCACTGGTACTGAAGTCAATAAACCATACTGGCCAGTTTACAGACTTCACTGTAGCCTTCTTGTTCTTTGAGGTGGTCCCAGGAAAACTCCCTAATAAAGAAGTTAAGGCTGAAATAAGCCGTTTAGTCACCCACTCTCCCACTCTCTGGATCTTCTTTGCCCAAAGATCTTTCTTTCCTATACTGGGTACATGCCAGCTGGCACTGAACAACTACCATGACAGCAGCTCACCATTCCAAAAAAGAACAGGCATTTTGAGAGGGTTTGGTTAATACAAATCACATTCAAAATTACCACCCTCCTCTCTTCCCCTTCAATGCAAAATCAACTTCCCCTTTCCCTTTGTTCTCAGTTGCTGTTTGCAGAGTAGTGCACTTGGGATCAAACGTGTATCAACAAGGATCTGTATGTTTGTGGTGGCCAGCCCTGAATGGACCTCATTCTTTTAAAGAAAATTCATCATTATACCCAAGGAGGAAAAGGGAGGTAAAAAAGCCTGATAAGTTAGGAAGAATACTTCATTGAGAAGGATGTGCTGACAGTTTTGAATGAATGGCTTTTTTTTTCCTGTAGGCCTCTGGCTGGAGTTCGCCCCCATGCAAACAGCGTTTAGTCACTCACCAGAATCCCAGAGCAGCAGTCACATCCAAAGACATCCTAGAAATGATTAGCAAAGAAACCTCTTGTTTTAAAAATCAGCCTTTCAACTGTTTGCAAGGCATACATATGGATTTTTTAATGAACCTCAGAATTGAAAACCCAAGATCTTTGAGCTCCAGGTTTTAATAATGCATTACAATATTGCATCTCATGACAACTGTCTTATTTCTGAAGTATATTGATCAGATAAAAAGACCACCACATTGCAAATTAAAGGATACCAAGGACAGGTTGAAAGGTGGTCTGAGGGAAAAATAGAGGCTGAAATGAATAAGGGTTTGACTTTCTCTTCCTGAGAATATCACAGAATTTCAGAATGAGAAGGAGCCTCAGGCATCATGTAATCTATTCCAACAGTCAAGAAAAAAGGTCTATATGCTGAATTAGAGGGAGGGAGTAGTTCATAATGTGAGCCAATACTTGATTATAATAATAGCTCAATTCAAAAAAGCATTGTTTTAGAAATATATATACATATATGTGCATATATATATAATTGTATTTGATTCTCATAGAAACTCCTATCAACATTCAACAAGTTCAATCATTATTCCCTTTTTATCACAAGAAATTTGAGGCTAAGGGAAGTTAAGTGATTTACCTAATATGACCAAGATATTGCAGATGAGTATGATTTCAAATACAATGCAATCTTACATTACAGGATAGTGTACAATAATAATATATCAAGTTCTTATTATGTATTAAGTGTCTACTGTGTTATTATACTAGTATTATACTAGAAGCAGAGATTCATAGCCAAAATTAAAAATAGCCTCTCAAGAAGACTAAATGCTTTTGGAAGTGGGAGGTGATATGCCTTAAACAGACATGATGATTTGAGGAGAGAAGTAAGAGGACATGAATCCTCTAAACTCCAATACAGGGCCATTCTTTCCTTCTTCCCACCCCTACCCCACAACTACATGATGTAGTGGATCGAGTATTAGTCCAGCAGAGCTAAATTCAAATCTTATCTTAGACAAGCACTAGCTGTGTAATCCTGGCATGTTACTTTACTTCTCTTTGAGTACATTTTCTCACCTGTAAAATGGGAATAACAATAGCACCTCCCTTATAGGATTGTTGTATGAATAAAATGAGTTATATACAAGATGTTTTGCAAATATGAAAGCTATTATTATGCCACTGCTCATTAATTTCTTTACTAGTAGAAGGAAATAGACACGTAAATAAAAACTATTAACATCTATCCTTGAAATACATTGAAAAGCACAAATTCACAAACATATCTATACAATATACTCACATACAACCTAGTCAATTGGAAAAACACAAAATGCTCATGGGTAGGCCGAGTGAATATAATAAAAATGACAACACTACCAAAACTAATCTACTTATTTAGTGCCACACCAATCAAACTCCCAAGAAATTATTTTACAGATCTATAAAAAATAGTAGCAAAATTCATTTGGAAGAACAAAAGGTCAAGAGTTTCAAGAGAATTAATGAAAAAAAAAGGCTGATGATGGTGGATTTGCTGTACCAGATCTAAAACTATATTATAAAGCAGCGGTAATCAAAACCATTTGGTACTGGCTAAGAAATAGAGTAGTCGATCAGTGGCATAGGATAGAATCACAGGACAAACTAGGCAATAACTGTAGTAACTTAGTCTTTGATAAATCCAAAGACCCCAGCTTCTGGGATAAGTACTCACTATTTGACAAAAACTGCTGGGAAAATCGGAAACTAGTGTGGAAGAAATTAGGGCTTGACCCACATCTTGACCACATACCAAGAAAAGTGATATTGTAAGCAAATTAGAGGAATGTAATATAGTTTACCTCTCAGACCTATGGAGATGGAATAAATTTATGTCCAAAGAAGAACTGAAACTCCTAATTGAACACCAGATAGATAACTTTGACTATATTAAGTTAAAAAGGTTTTGTACAAATAAAACCAATGCAGTCAAGATTAGGAGGGAAGCAATAAATTGGGAAATCATCTTTACATTTAAGGATTCTGATAAAGGTCTCATCTCTAAAATATATAGAGAATTGTCTCATATTTATAAGAATTCAAGCCATTCTCCAATTGATAAATGGTCAAATGATATGAACAAACAATTTTCAGAGGATGAAATTAAAACTATTTGTAGTCATATGAAAAGGTGCTCCAAATCACTATTGATCAGAGAAATGCAAATCAAGACAACCCTGAGGTACCACTACACACCTGTCAGATTGGCTAAAATGACAGGAAAAGTTAATGATGAATGTTGAAGGGGATGTGGGAGGGCTGGGACACTGATGCATTGTTGGTGGAGCTGTGAACGGATACAGCCATTCTGGAGAGCAATTTGTAGCTATGCTCAAAAAGTTATCAAACTGTGCATACCCTTTGACCCAGCAGCATTTCTATTGGGCTTATATCCCAAAGAAATCATAAAGGAAGGAAATGGCACCACATGTGCAAGAATGTTTGTGGCAGCCCTTTTTGTAGTGGCTAGAAACTGGAAATTGAATAGATGCCCTTCAATTGGAGAATGGCTGAATAAATTATGGTATATGAATATTATGGAATATTATTGTTCTGTAAGAAATGACGAGCAAGATGATTTCATCACTTGCATGAACTGATGCTGAGTGAAATGAGCAGAACCTGGAGATCATTTTACACAGCAACAACAATACTATATGACGATCAATTCTGATGGACATGGCTCTCTTCAACAATGAAATGTTTCAAACCACTTCCAATTGTTCACTGAAGAAAGCCATATATACCCAGAGAGAGGGATGTGAAATGTGGACCACAACGTAACATTTTCATGCTCTCGATTGATGTTTGCTTGCATTGTGTTTCCTTTATCTGATTTTTCTTTCTTGTAGATACGATTTTTCTTTCACAACAATGATAAGTGTGGAAATATGTATACATATACTCGATTTGTCAAGTATTTTAACATAATTAACACGTAGTAGATGCCCTGCCATTTAGCGGAGGAGTAGGGAGTAGGGAGGAAAAATTTGTAACAGAAAGCTTTGTAAGGGTTAATGTTGAAGAATTACCCATACATATGTTTTGCAAATTATATATATACTCACATACACATTCACTCTGAGTATAGTCCTACTATTAAGCAATTGAGACCCATCTAGACAGAAAGCAAATATATCACTAACAGATAATAGTGTTGGGTATGGTCAAATCAATGCTACCATTTTTGAAAAGGAAATGACTATCAATTATCTGACAACTTCACTCACCATCCCTGTGATTTCACCATCTCTGTGACATTCCCCACTCAACCCTTTTTATTGGCCATGGCTTCCCCACATAGGTTACTTTTCCCTATAGCATGTAAACTCCTTGAGGTTTGGGCCTGCCTTGGTTTTTGCAATTACAATCTCCAACATTTAAAACAATGCCTACCACATGCACTTAATACTTTTTAAATCACTCATTCATTCATTCTTTTTCATTTTACATTGGCCAATATACATGCAGCAAATACTACTATCTACTATTCTACTATGTTATATGACAAAGATACAAAAGAAATTTCTCACATATCTGCTCTTAAACTGTATCGGAAAAAGAACTAAGAAAGAGGATGTAAGTATTGAGATATAGCATATATTAATATTACTCAGTTGCTAGGCTTTTACTTTGGTAAAGGAAAGGAGATTGATTATATAATTTCCCATAAACAATATAGTAAAATTTTCCACAGCATAATTCTGGTTTTGCAGAATGCCACAAGAAATACAAGTAACAAATTATAATATCTAAATAATTATAATAATAATAATGACCACGAAAAATTATGACCAATAATTAAATAGTGATTTACTTTTTACAAAGAGTCAGGAAAATTTGAGTTTAAATCCAGTCTCAGACATTTATGGCAGTGTCACTTTTGTCAAATCACATAACGTTTCTCTGTCTCAGTTTCTTCATTTATAAGATAGGGATAATAATATCACAAAGCCCCCAGAGTTGTTATGAGGGTAAAATGAGATAATATTTCTAAAGTGCTTGGCAAGAGACACCTAGCTGGTACAGTGAATAGAGCCGGGTCCTGGAGTCTAAACAATCTGAATTCAAATCTGGCCTCAGATGCTTAACACTTAACTAGTTTTGTGAGCTTGGGTAAGTCATTTAACCTCGATAACCCCTTACCTTGATAATTGCCTTACCAAAAATAAAGAAATAAAATTTTAGAATAAATTGCTTTGCAAACCTTAAAATGAAATATAAATGGTAGCTGATATTACCATGTAAATTATTGTTGTAATTATGAAATAAAATAAGCATTTCTATAATGTAAGATAATTAAAAAGGTGATTATACATGAAATTGCAAATCTACTGAGTACAAATTGCTATTCTTTTCAAATATACAACAAAATTATCGTGTAATTTTTTTCCTCTTTTTTCCCTTCCCCATCCCCACCCTTGAGATGATTATCTTTACACAAAAGAAGGTATATACATATTATATATATATATATATGCATATGAATATAAAATTATTCTATACACATTTCTTTTTATCAGTCTTTTCTCTGTATGCAGATAGCATCTTTCTTCATATGTCCTGTATAATTAAGTTGGGTATTTATAAGAGACAAAATAACATTCATTCACAGACATTCTTAAAAAAGTATTGTTGTTACTGTATTTACAAAGATGTTTATATGTTATAAAATGTTTATAGCAGTTCATTTTTTGGTGACAAAGAACTGGAAATTACAGGAATGCTTATCCACAAGAAATATCTGAATATGTGACATATATTGTGATGGAATACTAATATGCTCAGTGATCTCAGAAAAATATGGAAATCTTGAATGAAATAATGATATAGTTTATCATATATGTATGTGTGTATATATGTATATATATAATAGATTATCTTATCTGAATGTTCACAACCATTCCAAGTACTACATATATATAAATATATATATATATTTAGCCCAATTATATAGTTGAAAAATATTGAGATTCTCAGAAATTAAAAGCATTTGCCCAGCTTCAAGTAGCTATCGCTCTTAAGGATGTAGCTTAAATCCAAGTCTCCCAAACAAGTTCAAGTCCAACATTCTCTCTTAATTTGCCTATTTAGATCCCAGGAGTCTTTCTTAAGTACCTCAGTAACTTTGCACCACATAAAATATTCTTTGAGCATCTGAATACCCACCATTCATTAGTAAGATTTCTTGTTTTAATTCACTAATTTAATACTGACTTCCTGTGTTCCTTTGAAGTTACAGGTGGCTAAGAAAATATCTCAAGTATCCCTCTGTGGGCATATTTTTCTCTATTCTCAATACTCCTAGACTATAACACCACAATCCCCACTAATCTGAAGATTGTACAACTCGATAGGGTGTCATAGGAAAAGAAGGAATGAAGGAGTCCCAAGTTCCCTTTGGAAGACCATCCCTACCTGAAGGAAATGTAGCTCCCTTATAGGAATGTCTAGATGTTTTAAGATAGAAATTTGATTGCAGCTCATGGTTGCTGAGATTAACTGACTATAAAGAAAAAACTAGGGTTTATTTAGTAAATTAAGCACTTCAAATCACAGTATTCTAGCATCTCTAGAAGGTAGATACCATTATTATCTTCTTCTTATAAGTGAGAAAAATGAAGCATAAAAAGGTTAAATTATTTTCCCAACTTCATACAGCTAGTAAGTGTTTAAGTAAAATTTGGTCTCAGATGTCCTTGACTCCAGGAAAAACACTTTATCAATAGTACCACTCAGATGCCTCAGAAAAAGAAGCATTCTTGACTTAATGGAGGTTTTAACTTGAGAGGCAGATGTGCAGATCCAAGCTGCCTACAGCAAAAATAAGCTGACACCAGATGGACAGTGTAGCCTTTTTAAGTCTTGAAGAAAGAATAGTGAGGCTTCCTAAAGTGAAGGTAGAATTATTTGAAGTGTTTGATACAGTTGAAAGAGCACTGGGTCCAAAAATCTCAAGTTCAAGCTGAGTTCAAGACCTTAGAAAATTTCAGTCTCTTCACCTGTAAAACTAAGGTGAAATAATGAAAGTATTTTATACTTCTAGACCCCATGATTCTAAATGGTGAAGTACAAAGTGTTTCTGGTAAAGTAGGAGTCAGAAGGCCTAATTCTAAGCTATGCATCTAAAGCCTTAAGGTGAAACCTTAAGAAAACATCACGCCTCACTCAACCTATATAAAATAACATGTATGGGCTAGTTTATCTCCATTGTCCCTTTCAGTACAACTTTCCTTTGACTGTATGATATATATGATTTTATGGCTTTGAGAAAGCAGGTAGAATTTTCTGAGGATAGAGTCTGCCCAAGAATTGTTCCAACTAGAGTCAGTATCAATGGAATACAAAGGGTTATACTACTGACATATCATTAAACCCTTGGCTGTGCATGTGAGACATCTGCTTGAACATTTTTGTTCAGGGGATGCAAGATCAGATTTCACAGACCTATTTAATTCTTCCTCAATATTAGGCCTAGAATTAGAGTAAGTTGCTACCAAGTTGATATTGTTACTTTATCTTTAGTCTTGTAGACAGAAAAGTTAGGGTTCCCAAAATATTTGGTCAAATTTGTTAGGCCAACTAAGTGTCATTCATTGAAACACATTTATACTTAATTGTTCTCTTTAAAATTTATCTTTTTATTAGCATTAGTTAATGCTAATAAACATTTATTTGTATTTGCTAATGTCTACTAGACTAGATGACTACTAGAAATGGCCATCTTTATTGACACATCCATAATAAACATCCAGTTATTGAATGAACATTCATTAAATTCCCTGTATATTAGCAGCACAGTGGTCCTCCCTGATCTTTGCATACCTCAAATTTAACATGTCTGGAATTGAATTCATTAATATTTCTCAAAAATTATAGTACAATACATGCAAAGATCATGGTACTAGTATGAGACATGGTGCCCTCAACATGCTGCTAATTCCAAAGCACACTGAGGAAAAATCCTGCAATTCCATTAAGCTTTCACATGATAATGAAAAAACTACTGAGGTATCTCTTATTTGTCAAAATTTAACACTACTTTTGAGACCTAATTTAGTTCCTCCCTCTTCTGATATTTTCCCTGATTCCCCACAATTAAAACTGATCATTAGTACTTCAAATTTTCCCACAGCATTTTGTGTGGATTTCCCATTTTCTCCAATGCATTCCAACTTGTCAAATTAAAATTAAATGGTAGAGAAGGATTCTAGGAATATGGTGAGTAGGTTGGTAAATTTCAAGCTCTCCCGAGTTCCCCCACAAATAGAACAACTTTGCATCTCAGGCTGAACATACACTGGTGACAAATCAAGAAGACTTGGGGGCAGAACAGGAGTCCTGATATAATCCGAAAAGACTTGAAGAAAGATCCAGGGTCAAGAATTAACCTGTCTGAAAGTGCAAACACCTCTGGCCTAGCTCTGCAAATTCGTGGGCACCTCTCAGACTACCTGAGTGTGATTGGAGCCTCAGCAGGAACCACAAAAGCTCTCACCTCCCAGACTGTTGAATTGGGGTTTGAGTCCAGAAAAATAGAATGAACCTCCGCTGATTGGGAATGCCAGGGCCAGCTGTGATGTCAAGACTCAGCCCCGGGCAAAAAGGAACCAGTACCTGGTGAGTGCAGAAGCACTGGAGCAAGGGCACTGCTGTCTATAAGCACTTTCAGGAGGGGTAGAGCTTTTGGTTTGGGGTTCTTGGTTAGAGTGGAGAACAGAGGGAAGCTTGAGGCACCATACTTCCACCCCTACCCTCACAATTAGAAGTGCTTACACTAATACTTCTTATTTTAAAAAAAAATGAACAGACAAAAAAGAAAAAAACCCACTACTGAAACATATTATGGGAACGGGGAAGGCCAGGATTCATCTAAAGAGGAGGGCACTTTAGTAAAAGAAATATAATAATAAAGCTTCTACTCCAAAAAGTAAGATGAAATGGCTCCCTAATCAGAGAGAATTTATAGAACTTAAAAAAGAATCCAAAAATTAAATGAGAGACATGGAGGAAATACTAAAGAAAAAGTTAAAGCCAGCCAAGAAAAACAAGATTATGGAAAAAAGGTAAACAAATAGAAAAGGAGATACACAGAGTCTCAAAGATGAAATTAACTCAGAAAATTATACTCAGGCAAGGGGAAGCCAGTGAAGCTCTTAGAGATCAAGAAATAACAAAAGAGATTATGAAGCAAGAGAAAATAGAATAGAATGTGGAACATTTTATAAGAAAAACAACAAATCTACAGAACAGATCAAGAAAAGAAAATATAAAAATAATTGCACTATCAGAAAGTTCTGACCAAAAAGAGAACCTTGGCATAATAATGCAGGAAATTATCCTACAAAATTGTGCTGTAGTAATAGAACATGAGGAGAAAGTAGAAATATAAAGAAAAATCCACCAATCACCACTTCAAAGAGATCCTTTGTGGAAAACACATAGGAATATTATTGACAAATTTTAAAAACCCTTAGTCAAAGAGAAAATTTTGCAAGAAACAAAAAAGAAAACAATTCAAATATGCAAGAGCTACAATTAGAATTGTGCAAAACTTATCAGCTGCTACAATAAAAGACCACAATTCCTAGAATCTACAGACAAGCAAAAGGAGTAGACCTGCTACCAAAAATATGATATCCAGCCAAATTATCTATAATTTTGAATGAGAAAAAAACAGACCTTCAATAAACTTGCAGGTTTTCAGGGCTTTCTATCAACAAAACCTGAACTTAACAGAAAATTTAGCATATAAGAGCCAATATCAAAGAGCAATTTTAAAGAACTCAACCTGGACAAGCTGTTTAAATAAGGACAAATTCTTTACATTTTTTTACATAGGGAATATATACTTTATGTTTAAGATATACATTAGCAATAGGGTAAGCTCAAAAGAAAGACTGACAGAGTAAAGGTAAAAATAGTAATCATGTTATACAGATGAGGTACAGAGAAAGGGTAGACATAGAGGTATTGGTAGGGGACGGGGGTGGGGGTGGCTTGTAGTTCTGAAAACCAACTCACATTGGGAATGGGTTCAATAGGCAACATTTATATATATATATACCATGAAGGGTATAGCACCTTCCAATATCTATAAAGAAATAAGGGTAGGGATAGGTGGATGGGGAAGCAAAGGATAATGGAAGAAGATAAGGGAGGGATTTCTGGGTAGAGGGAGGTTAAGTAATAGCAAGCCAAGTTATGAAGTAGAATTTAATGAAAGAGTCAGCAGGGATAGGAAAGAAGTATTGGGTGGTATGTGTGTGTATATATATATATATTTTCTTTACTACAGCTTGCTTGGGAGTGGGGGAGTATGAGGGAGATATGTGTGTATATGTTTATATGTATATATCTACATATATGTGTGTACATATATATATGTACATATATATATATGTATATATATATATATCCTTTTTCTTAACTATAGCCTGCTTGGGGGTGGTAGTGAGGATGAAAGGAGGGGAAAGAATAAAATAAAAAAGGTGTACAGCAAAGAGCAAAAGAACAATTTACATGGAAGTAAAGAAAAGAGAGGCATTCACAAATATAATTTCTTCTGCATATACATTTTTTTCTTAAATTACTATTTGTTGTCATATATTTTGAATCCTCTGATATTTTGCTGGACACATGACAATATTCTCTTTTGTTTCATTTTGTTTTTCTGTTTTTCATTTTTCTTATTCTGTTTCTTCAAATAAAATAAATTTGAAAAAGAAATGAAAAAAAGGAATTAAATGGTAGAACAAGTAAAAGATTTTAGTCAGAAGATATCACTAATTTATCCCTGATAAGGAATTCCTTCTGTAGCATCCCAAGCAAGTAATCATTTGAAAATCTCAAACAATAAAGATGGGGTAGAATCCTGGAAAAATCTCTCCACTAGAAACTTCAATTTTTCCTCTTGTAAATATACTGAACATGATGTGTCACAGACACCTTTATTTCCAAAAAAACACAAACAAACAAACAAATCCAGAAAGTACATAAAGAACATTATCCATTCACAAGTTGATAGTATGCTTAAATCAGTGGCTCAAGATCAATTCCAGTGGTTTCCTATTACCTCTCTGTAATTCCTCTTTTACCACTAGGATCAAATACTTTGTTTGATTTTTAAACCCCTTTATAACTTTTTCCTCTTGTGCATTTTTAGTATTCTTATACTATACTCTCTTCCACATATTCAACAATCCAGTGGCACTGGTCACAATGCTATTTCTTAAATCCACGCTCCTTCCTACCTGAATATTTTCACTAGCTGTATATTCACAGAACTTCCCTCTCTTCTCTTTTCTCCTCTTTTCTTCTTTCTATTCTGCAGGAATAAATGCAAACAACAGCAACAGAGTGACACAGCAAGACCAGTAAGAGATTTCTTCCTAAATATACACAAGGAAACAGAGGTAAATATGGAGATCTAGTAAAGGAAATAGTGAAGAGGTGAACAGAAAGCATTAGAAAACAAACCCAGTTGTTATCCTGTTTACAGATGAGTGTTCTTTTGTGATACTGCATTCAATGTGAGATGGTACATGAGAAAGAGGAGGAGAGCGGGTGGGGGGAGGGGTATAAAAAATGGAGTGAGGTACCAGAGTCAAATCAGAGACTAGCAATAAAGGAAATATGAACTCTGTGGCTTAGAAAGGGGAGAATCTATAGAAGAGTGAATGAGGAAAAGAGGAGAAAGATAGAGAGGAAATAAGGGAGAACTTTGTGGAGGGAGAGATTTCCACAGATAAATGCTCCTATAAGTGAAAGGATAATAGAATCTTTTGCTGCCAGACTCCTGGGGAATATGAGATCTGAAAAGTCTAATTGTATTGGGAGGGAGGAGAGTTATCCTAGAAGCAGCTGGAAGCTGGAAGAGTAGGAGAACATTAACAAAAAAGAAGATTTTTCAGGCAACTGTAAAAAATAAAAGTCAACAAGAGAGAATATAAGTGGAGGGAGGAGGTACCCTGTGACAGGGCAGTGATAGCTGCAATAATTAACATTGTTCTGAAAATGAGGCACCATGAAAAAGGAGAATCCATGAGGTAAGGCCTACAAGGCATTCGTAAAATATATCTAGAGAGCAGACATTAGAATGGCTATCTTAGTAGTTTTAATTGTTTGATCAGTTTGTTTGTTTGATTGAAAAATACAGGGAAAGGGGAAAGACCAGATGATTATGGGGATCATAAATCAGAGAATGAAGGTCTGGAGAAGGTCTTCATTCAACAAAAAGAGAAAAATAATGAAGAAAGGAAAAAAGATTCCTTTTGGAAAGAGGAAACAATGAAATTAAAGAATCAACAGGACTAACTGAAGGGGAGGAGAGGAAAGAGGAATCTATCCAAATATCTAAGAGGGGAAAAGAGGAGAAAGAAATATATAACCATATAAAAAGAGGAAAGAACTAATAATCAAAACCCTAAAAAAAGGAGTAACAAATTTATAAGAGGGGATCAGAGGCCAGGAAAAGAGAGCCAATGAGAACAGTGCCATCTTATTAAAAAAAATAAAGTAACTGAAGGAACATAATGTCATATTTACAATAAAAAGGCAAAAATATCGTATTTTAAAAATAGAAGTAGCTGGAGATAAATATAAACCTAACTTAGAACTTTTAATTTGAATGAATAAAACAACTCAATGAAATCAAGAAAAATATGACAGATTAGATAAGCAAGCAAAACCATACAGTTTGTTGCATAAAAACAAAAACATACAAAATTAAACTGAAGGGATTGGGGCGGGGGGAATCACTGTACAACAAATGAATATAAAAAAAAAAACAGAAGTTGCCATCACACTATCAAACGAAACTGTGATCCTGGGAAAGTCATATAATCACTGTTTGCTTTAATCCACTGGAAAAGGAAATGGCAAACCAGTCCAGTATTTTTGCCAAGAAGCCTCATGGACAACATGATCTACAGAGTAACAAAGGATGAGACAACACTTAACAGCTAGAAGACTATTTCATTTCTTTTATTTGGGGGAAGGATGATGAGGAGAAATGAAGGTTGCTGCAGCTAGGAAGTTCAGTTGATAGAGTTCTAGGTCTAGAGTCAACAAGACTCCTCTTCCTGAGTTGAAATCTGGCCTTAGACACTTACCAGTTGTGTGATCCTGGGCAAATCACTTAACCCTGTTTGCCTCCAGTCCTCATTTGTAAAAAGTGAGCTGGAGAAGCAAATGGCAAATCATTTCATTGTCTTGCGAAGAAAACCCTAAATTGAATCAAAAAGAGTTGAGCACAACTGAAACAATTGAACAACAAATCAGACAAAACAAAAACAAATATTTAGAAATAAAAATGAATAAATCACTATATTACACTAAAAAGTAACCATAAAAAAATAAACCAATGTCAATATTAACATATATGCTCCAAATGCCTTACCACCAAAATTCATAAAGGGAATATTATCTGAATATCAAAAAGACAGTTATGCAATAGTGACAGAAGATTTCAATATCTCTCTATCAACTTTGAATAAGTATAATAGAAGGATAAACAAAAAAAAGGAAATATAGAAATGAGAGAAGGAAAGTCATTATGTTCTAATATATACACACATATATATATGTATGTATGTGTATAGATATAGATAGATATAAATATATAGATATATATTCTATGTTTTCAGAGAACAAGTTTCAAAAGAAAGATTGTTAGAATCCCATGGACTAAAATTACAAAGGGGAAGTCAGCCTAGGAGAGAAAGTTCTCATGAATAAAACTCTGAAAACATAAAAGAAATGATTCTAATAAGGATGAAATATAAGGGAAGGCTGCCCAAAAAGACTGATGTATATACACAAGAAAACAACAAAAAAATGTATAAGTTACATATAGAAGCATCTGCAACATGAATAGGTCTCAATGGTCCTGAAAGGCCTCAGGATGACCTAGATACTCTAAAAAAAGAAAGAAAGAAAGAAAAAGAATAGAATGAAATCTACTCATTCAATGTCAATGGCTTTGACTTTGTTTTGTAAACTTTAAAGCAAGGACAGGTAACAGTATCATACAAAAGCATGGCACCATCTTAAAGGAGCAGTGTCAGGAATTCCAAAGCTGCAAATGAATGAGATAAAAACTTAACACAGAGGTAAAGCAAAAATAATCATTAAAATGAAAACACCATAAGATCATAGACTGCCTCGCTTTTCTATTTGTATCCCCAATACTTTGCAAACTTTATGGATTTAACACATGCTTTATTCATTCAATCTTTAATTTATGCTTGATCAATTATTATTTTGTTTCATTTTTCTCTGTCACAAACTGTGTAACTTTGGACAAGTCATAATCTCTCGGTGTTCTAACCAACTCTCTAAGACAATATAAACTAACAAGAAATGTTCATCATCATTGGTGAATGACACCTCCTGGAGATTTCTAAACCAAAAAACAATCAAAGATTAATTTTTTATCCCCATCCCTTTCTCAGCAAAGTTGAATGATCTTTGTCATAGAAAATGCAAATCAAAAAAGAATAATATTGAGGATACAAAGAAAGAAATAACACAAAAGCATCTCAATTCCTTTTATGGGTTCAAGTCTCAGAAGAACAATATCCTAAATTACAGAAGGAATAGTTGGTCTAGGAATGCAGAGCCTTTGGTAGTGTATTTTTGAAAATTATGGAGCATAAGAACTATTAAACAATTAGAGAAAGGCAAATGCACGATTTTCATATGCAAAAAGAGTCATCTCAGGTGCTTTGACATTTTGGTATAGTATCACTATCCTATCTTACAAGATTCTTACTGTCAGGAGCACAATAACCTAAATTGGATAGGGTGAGATGAATGTCATATAGAGGAGTGTCGTGTGGGGTTTTGAAAAAAGTGGGGAGAGATAAAGGCATGGTCAACAGTAGGAAGAAATACTCTCAATTCTTAAACTGAACCATTGGGTCAATGAGTTCTATGCTCTCCTAGACTTCAGAGGCATGCATCTGTGAAGCAGATCATGTCATGAGTGAGTGACTATCACCAGGAAGTTCAGGGCCAGCAAAAAGAAAAAAAAATGTGGCTTGAGGATATACAACACATGGCAACCATGGCATGCTACCCTGTATAGCAAGAAGTATTGTAACTTATTCAAGCTATAGCACCATCGTGAGTTCATAATGAATGACAGTTACAATCCTCTACAACTATAATATGCAGAGATAGGAAGTGTGTGTTAAGCAAATGAACTTTCTGATAGCCTTCCCCATTACCCTCTCTATCACCAGCTAAGAAGACTAAATAGGGAAAAAGTAGACTCAACTCCTGAAAGGAGTTGCAGTTGAAAAGTAATAGGGATATTGTATTTTCTTACTTATATCCACGATTTCTTTATCTCCCCATGATTTAATTACACTAAAAAATTTCTTCTTAAATCATAATCTTGAAACCTCAATGAAAACTAACAGATTGGATCTACCAGAGTGACCAGTAAGATGTAGGGTTAGCATATAAAACCCACTGACTAATTGTCAATGTTTCACAGTGAGCATCTACATGGCACACCAAAGTAAAAGTTAGAGACAAAGCGAAGGATGATTGAAAGTCTGCCTTAATGAAATACATCTTTCATCTGCTTTAGATTCCAGCTTCAAGAACAGACTACAATGATTCTAAATGATTTCGGGAGCACCCTGATATACAAAAAGAGAAAAAAGAAGTCTGCAAAGCCAATGATCTTGACTCTGCTTTAATGAACTTTAAATGTCCTATAAATGTTAGCTTTTATTCTGAGAAGAGTGAGTAAAGATTTATAAAAAGGAAGAGTTTCAATGAGCAATATCGACTCTTCCTAATTTTACTTCTTTCTTGGTAGTACAAAAAAAAAAAAAAACAAAGGTAAACAATCATTATAGTTTTACCAGGAATTTAGCAAAGTATTATTTTAAATCCCTCAAGATACTTGTGCATGTTACATGTGTGTGTGTTTATGTATGTATATATGTATGTATGAAAGAGAAAGAGAGAGATGGGCTCAATGATAACACAACTGGATATATGCAGAACTGGTTAAATTACTACTGATTAATCATCAGTAGTAAAATAACAACTGAAAAGTAAATCCCTAGTAGAATGTCCCAGGGAACAGGGTTTCAATTGATGAATTTAACATCTTCATCAATGCCTTGGATAAAGTCACAGATACAGACATAATCACATTTTCAAATGACACAAATCTGGGAGGAATAACTAACATGCAAAATAAATCAAAAATTCAAAAACATTTTGAATGACTAAAAATTGAGCAAAACTAAATAAAAGTAAATTAAATACAGATAATTTTAAAGAAATATGTGTGTTCAAAAAAACAATTGCATTAAAACAAAATGGAAAAGATAAAAATTTAAGGGTTTTAGTGAACTGGAAACTCAACATTCATCTACAGTATTATGGAGCAACCAAGAAAGTTAATGTCTTATACTTCATTAATATAAGCATAGTTTCCTGGAAAAAAAGAAGCTCATAAGAATATGAGCTTCTTGATGGCAACAACTTTTTTTTTTCGTTGTGATCCTAGGACATAATAAACCCATGATAAGTACTTATCATCATAATGCTACATTGATGGATCTACTGTAATCTCTCTGGGTAATCTGCAATCTCTGTCTGGAGTATGTTCAATTCTAGGTACCATATTTTAAGAAGGACATAGAAAAACTGAAGAGCAAAAAGGAGAAAGGCAATCTTAATTGAGAAGAGCTTAGAGTTCCTGATATATGAGAACTGATCAATAAAAATGAAGTAAAATGTGTAACTTGAAAAAAAGAATAACAAATTACAGGACATAATAGCTGTCTTCAAGTATTTTAGTTATCATTTATAAAATAGATTAAATTACTGCGATTTGACCTCAAAGGAGAGGACCAGAAACAGTGAGTGAAAGCTCAAAAGAGATAAATATAGCATTTATGTAAGAAAAATTTTCTTCATAATTTATTCATCTGAAAGTAATTATAAGTTGCCTCAGATTTGCCTCATTGGAGATCTCTAAGCAAAGTTCTGAAGACTGCTCATTACTTATATTGTAAAGGGAATTATTTCTCCAGTAAAGATTGGACTAAATTAACTTTCTTTTTATTGGGGGCAGGGGGATAAACCAAGTACAAAATAAGAAAAAAAAACAGAACAGAAATAAGAAAGGTAGAAAAGGAAAATTAAACTAAATTAAAATAAAATAAAACATTAGCATGCCCAGTAGAACATCTGGTAGGATTCAAAATATATAGCAACAAATATTCTCTATTACTACTAAGGCATCCCATATTGATTATGATTCAGACATAAAATAAACTTTAATAATATAGAGTTACTTTTCAACCTAATAGTCTTCCAGCCTTTGCTTAGAGAACTTCAAAAAATCAGATCTGAAGCAACTCTTTCTTATTCTTGGATGATTTAAAATGATGAGGATATGTTGCCTTACATATCCTGAAAATTAGAGCTATCCAAAATTTGAATGTTCTTTCTTAGCAGGTCTCCTGCCAAATTCCCTTACACTGATGGTCTTCCAACAGAAGCTCATTGACCATTGTCAGTTATGTTTTAGAAGGATTTTGTGCTTCTAACAAAGATTAGACTAGATGATCTCTGAGATATCCAGCAATTCAATAGTTATGATATTCCTCTTTAATCTTGACCATAGTTTTTAAAACCTAGAAACCAAAATGCCTTTATCCTATATGTATTTGTCTCTCTGCTTTTAGTATTTAGGCTGTTATTGTGGGCTCTTGTTTTTTTTTCCTCGAGGATTTCCACTATATCTTTTTGTTCAAGTTGTCTTAATATTATGTAGACATCTCCTCAATTATAAATTCCCATTAAAAAACTTTTTTTAAAAAATGGAAACTGAGCCAAACCAATTATAAAGAAAAATCAAAAGTAAATCAGATTCTCATTACCTCCCTCATCTACCTAATTTTCTTTTAGTCCTAGACTTATAGGACAGTCATTGTTCACAAACTTTTTTTAATATAATATATATGTATATATATGTTATCTATATAATTATAGAATCAAAGCACTTCAGTAATGGAAGGGACATTAGTTACCATTTGTTCCAACTCATTCCTCTTAAAGAATACTAACTATAAATGAACTATTAGTCAATCAGCTTCTCTATGAAGACTTCTATTCATAAGGAACCCACTGCTTCCTAAGGCAACCCATTCAAATTTTGAATTGCTGTAATGATTATTGAATATGAAGTTGTTTGTTTTCTTACATGAAGCCTCCATGTGTCTAGTTGCATTTTCTGCCTATTGCTTTTGGTTCTGCTTTTTAAGGACTAATAGAATAAATTGAATCTTTATTCTACATGATAGCCCTTTAAAAACTTACACTATCATACTCAACCATACCATATGAGTTCTCTCTCTCTGTCTGTCTCTCTGTCTCTGTCTCTATCTCTGTCTCTTTGTCTCTCTCTCTCTCTCTCTCACACACACACACACACACACACACACACACACACACACAGACAAAATTCCATGATGACTCCTCTTTTTCAGGCTAAATATTCCTGCAAACTATTCCTATATAGTCTTTGTCACCGTGGATATTCTCTTTTCAAGACTATACACTTTATTAATGTTCTTCCTAAGATATGGTACCTAAACTGAGCAGAGTACCCTAGAAATATTCTGGCTAGAGAAGAAGACAATGAGAATGTTGTTGTGAGAACTTTTATTACTGGAAGCTGTGCTTCTTTGATAGGGTCCCTGGATTGCATTAGCTTGGTTGCTATATCATGTTATTGACTCATGTTGAACTCACAGATGATTATTCCCAGATCTTCTTCAGACAAAATGCTGTCTGTTTACACTTTTTCCATTATTGTTCTTCTGAAATTGTAAGATTTTATCATTGTTCTTTTAGATGTCATATTTAATTCAGTTTAATATCAAGAATCTTCATAGATAATCATTCTTATTCAATATTGGTCATATCTCTTCCACATTGGTCATAATTGGACAAGCATTCCATTAACATTTTAACTATCTAATTTAAAAAATGTTCAATATTACAAAGGCAGTTTAATAAAGAACTGTAAATTGTAAATCAAAAAAATGTCCATCAATAATGGCTGAACAGATTATGAATGTGATAAAATACTATTATTCTTTAAGAACACAGATTTCAGAAAAACCTGGAAAGATTTACCTTAACTAAGGCTGATTAAAATAAGCAAAACCAGGAGAACACTATACACAATTTGACAACATTTTCCAGATGATCAACTATCATAGACTTTGTTCTCAGCAATACACTGATGTAAGAGTCATGATGGAAAATGCTATCCACATCCAGAGAAAGAACTATAGAGTCTGAATGTAGACCAAAGCATACTATTTTCACTTTGGGTTTTTTTCCTTTCTCATGACTTTTCTCTTTTGTTCTGATTCTTCTTTTATAATACGACCAATGGGAAATATGTTTAATATGATTGTACATGTAAACCTATATCAGATTGCTTTCCACCTAGGGGAGGAGGGAGAGAGGAGTAGAAAAAATGGAAATCAAAATCTTATAAAAGTAAATGTTGAGAACTAATAATTAAAAAAACAAGAGCAGTCATAAATGTCTCAAACACTCCACAGGTGTTCTCCTTCCAAGTTAATATTGAATTATGAAGCATTATTTTTTGAGTCTGGCTATACTAGTTCCAAATCTATCCAACTATATTATCATCTTGCCTATTTCTCTCTCACAACAGTAGAATAAGATACTTTATTATACAGTGCTAAAACTCTAGGTGATCTTTATCTATCCTGTTAGCCTGACCTGCCTCTTTGATATCAAAAATGAAATTAGTTTAGTTTGGCCTAACTCATTCCCAATGAAGCCAGAATGGCTCTGAGTGGTTACTGTTTCTTTTCCTAAATGTTTACTAACCATTATTTTAATAATTCATCCTAGAACTTTAACCTAAATCAAAGTAACTATTCAGGGTTTATTATTTATAATCTCTATATAATTATTTTTTTAAAAAAGCTTGAAATTTACTTTTATCCAATCCTGCTCTATCTCTGCTATTCCCCAAAGTATTTCAAATGCTACTGATAGTGGCTTAGCAAACATATTTTCAGATTCTTTCAAAATCCTAGATCATTTGAAAAAATATGACATAAATTTATTGGTGGGTCTTAGGTTTGCTCTCATTACTTTTTTTTAACCCATCTTGAATAATAACTCCATATTAATCATTTTCATTCTATCCTTTCAAGATCAAAAGTCATCCTCCTTGCTAGATAAAATAGAAGCAATAAAAGTTATTCAACTATGCCTTCTTTCTGTTCCTACACACCAGAAGCAGCAGTCCTATCACTTTTTGCTCCATTCTGTTTCTCCAGTGTAACTAAAATTTGCTTTCTGTTATTTTTAATTTTCCTTCCATGATGTCTGCAAATATCCTGCAACATAAGATGTCATAGATGTGTTATAAACTGCAAAATAGAACTGTATTTACATTGAATTATTGTAATCCTCATTCTTTAATGACCCATAGCAGATATACATTTGACACTGGGTTAAATAATTAAGTAAATGAGGTTAGAGGGATAACAAAAAACTAATTTGTTTGTATCAAAATCAGTATAGGACAGACTACCATATTTTTTTCAAATAGATTTTGGAAGTACGCATAATTTTTTTTTAATAATTACACTTCTTATCTTGATCTCTTTGTGAATGAAGATATAAATGTTATATTTATATTATCCCCCATCAATGGAAATATTGAAGAAAAAATTGAATGAACCTTTATTGGGGGTACTACATGAGAGATTTATGTATCATGGTGGGGATTTATATCAATAAACAAAATTTCAAGAATTAATGATGATATAATTTAGAACATAATGAAAAGTCATCTAAAACATATCTAAAGAAAAATAGAAAAAATTAAATTTATACATCAAGAACAACTTATTTGGGAAGACTTGTACAAAAAACAGAAGGCAGTTTTGCCTTTGGAGAAAACAAGAGTGCAAAAGAGACATGATAACATCTTCATGCTGCTAAAAGGGGAAAAAATGTGCTTTATTGACAAAACACTTTCATCAGAGCAACTTTATAAATCAATTGTTCAATAATTAACTCCATTTTGTATATTAAAAAAAACTGAGGTCTCAAGGGATAACAAAATTGTTTAAAGTCACATAGCATATGATCCAGGTTTTAAGTCTAATTAAAATCTAATTTCTTCTTCAAGATTTCCAATGGTGGGGGATAATATAAATATTACACTTATATACTTTCACTTACAAAGAGATCAAGATGAAAAGTATAGTTATAAAATGTGTTCTTTATTTTTAAGTATTGATATCTTGTTTTTATATCACCTTCATTTGTAAATATACCCCCTCATAAATATACTCTGCAAGTCTTTCCTCAGAAGTAGGGATTTTTAAAGGAGGAATTTTTAGGGAAAAACAGTTAGGCAAAGGAAACAAATAATATCAATTATTTTTGACAGCATATACCATATTTATATATTCCATATTTGTAATCTCCCATCCTTTAGGAATCATAGAATTATGACATTAGAACTGACTACTTGTTTGGAGATCCAGCCTTTGTCATTGTAATTACATTGAAATTCAGTAAGCTCACAATCCAGTGCTCTTTCCACTATGACAGTTTGCCTAGTTGGTGGTTGTGCATTCAAACAGACCTTAAGATATGGGAATTCAGGCTGGAAAAGAAAAGGGGAAAGAGGAATGGTTTGAGTTTTCTGGGTTTTTATTTTCTCTGAAATAGATATGTCTGAATGTTCTTATGAGTAAGATCCATATGTTTTGGGAGGAAAAAAGAAAAGAAAAAAGAAGAGAAGAAACAGAACTCTAGCATAAAGCATGGAAACTGCTGTTTTGCTAAAAAATGTCTCTAGTGTACAAAATGGAGAAAGACTTGAAATAGAAGTAGCATAATATCAGTGTGGAAAATAAGATATAGCAGAGTATCTTCCCAGAAAAACAAACACCCTGAAAATGCCAAATGAGCTCAACTCGTGATGCTACAGTGAATGTCAAGCCTACCTAGAGTTGTGAATTCCTTAAGATTTACTATACATAAGACACAGACTGCTTTTTCTCTAAAACATTTTAAAAAATACTCTAAATGAGTGTTTGCTATTTCAGGGTGTTGAATATAAAATCACCATGGAAATCTACCAATCAACAAGCATTTATGAGTGCCTAGTACATGTACTGCTACACTGTGCTAAGTCCTGGGCCTACAAAGGCAAAAGTGAAACAGTTCCTATAGAGGAGCAGAAAATAGAAGGGAAGGAAGGAAGGAAGGAAGGAAGGAAGGAAGGAAGGAAGGAAGGA
>JAJPUD010006612.1:87372-102086 GCA_023553655.1 Myrmecobius fasciatus | reverse complement strand
GGAAGGAAGGAAGGAAGGAAGGAAGGAAGGAAGGAAGGAAGGAAGGAAGGAAGGAAGGAAGGAAGGAAGGTATATATGTATTGATGATAGAGCTGTAGAAATTAATATAAAGGCAGAAATGGATATAGACATATATACATAAATTTATGTATATATGTATGTGCATACACATATATAGAAAAATTGTACATATAGAGACACAGACCTACATATAATAGTTCATGTACACATATAAGTACTTTTTCCTGCAGAGACAATAAAGATGGAAAAAAATAAATGAAATCCCAAATTGAAAAAGGAGAGAAATCTTGAATTTAATACCCCACAAGACCTTCAGCTTCTTGATGAATAGTAGTAATGTAATAAAACCCCTTTAAGCTTCTGAATTGCTTTTCTCACAACTACTCTGTGATATAGGTTCTACAAAAATTAGTATTTTACAAATGAGAAAAAATGAAGCTTTGTGAGACTATGGTTTGTTCAGGATCACACAGATAGTAAGTGACAGATGAATTTAAAACCATTCACTGTATTATACTAGCTCTTCCATCTCTTTATTGGCAGTATTCTACCAATGATGCAATATCACCACAAATCTTGGAACATCATTATAAGTGACATAGACAGCAACTGAAAAGAACAAGATGGATATAAACAAACTGCAACATGTTCCTAGTCATGATTTCTATTTTTAAAAAATGTTGTAAAGGACATTGTTGTTAAGATTATACAATGATCAATTCTGATGAACGTGGCTCATTTCAACAATGAAATGATTCAAACCAGGTCCAATTGTTCAATAATGAAGAAAGCCCATCTATACCCAGAGAGAAGCCTATGGGATCTGAATGTGGTTCACAACATAGAATTTTCACTCTTTTTGTTGTTGTTTGCTTGCAATTTATTTTGCTTCTCTTTTTTTTTTACTGGTTTATTTAATTTTTCTTGTGCAGCAAAATAATTGTATAAACATGTATGCATATTTTGGATTTAACATATATTTCTACCATGTTTTATGCATAAATATGTATGCATATATTTGATTTGACATGTATTTCTACCATGTTTAACATATATTGGATTACTTGCCATTTAGGGGAGGGCATGGGGAAAAGGGGAGAAATTGCAACACAAGGTTTTGCAAGGTCTAATGTTGAAGAATTATCTACGTATATGTTTTGGAAAAAAAAACTTTAATTAAAAAAAGATGTTGTTTTCTTTTGTTTTCAAAGACAATCAAAATGACAGTGGGTCCTACTGTGGCCGATCAGACCAATGGGAGCTCAGAATGCTCTGTCAGAGGTCCATATGAACATTTGTAGTAGCTTCTCTAATTTTGTTCAGTTCATGTTTCCTTTGGACTGATTCAATTCTTCCTTTCTCATAGAGTACAGCACCTTCTCTGATGAGGTAGTCCTGTATCAGTGTCTTCCATGTCATACAATTGGTTTTCAAGTTCTTAAGAGATACCTTGAAAGTGTCCTTACATTGCTTTTTCTGAAAATAAAACATAAAAAATTTAAAAAGACAAAATCAAATATATGTGTCTACAAGTAGGTCATCATTGGAGAAGAGGTAAACTAACCTTCATAGTCCATTTGTATTCTCAAAATACTGAGAGAATCAGAGTTTAATATGGCTGTGCCTGCCATCCTCTAACAACTTACAACTCTGGTTTTGGTTATGTAAACACCTACTTATTTTCTGGGCTAGCACACTCATTTGAACCTGCCCTCCCAGTGCAAGTGTGGGAGATTTCCTAGAGAAAGATTGATTATCTTCAAAGTTTTTCAGGGTCCCAGCCTAAAGACCCTGAAAACCTGAGGACTTAGCTCTAAATTCTAGAGCTAACCCTTTTGAGGGGATTATACCCTCACTTTATTATTCAAGTTCCCACCAGTGTATTTCCCTTTTAGATCTTAAACATACTTGCAATGAGGCAAAATAAAATATAGTATAAAAGATATACATATTAAAGCAAAGGCCACAATGATGCAGAATCATAATCCCCACATAAACTTGTCACATTGTCTCACTAATTTACTCAATATATGTGGGAAGAATATGTATACACTTACAGAAACCTGTCAGAGAAGCACATGGAAAAGAAAAGCCTATGTGTCTGGATTAACTCACAAAACTGTGTTATAGACCATGATGGCATTAGTCCGTTCAGGAACATCTGCACCATGTGAAGCCACTTGCTTCTCTGTTTGTCTTTTCTACTCTCCCTCTGGGAAAAGTCTCTTCTATTCTCAAGCCAATGTAGCATTTACACATTCCTTCCAGTTACAATTACCTTTAAAGGTTTTTTTGAAAAATTATAACATTATTAATTTGTATAGCAGTCCTCTTTATGACAGATAAGGACAAAATCCATTATGCCTTCTATCTCCAGTCACTATAAATTAGCACAACTAGTTATCCTTTTACAAGAGGGCCATCACAAGTTTTCCCAATTTATATCTTGGCACTGGACCCAGATGACCCTGAAGGAGAAAGTGAGGCTGGTGACTTTGCAGAGATCTCCCTCACTTAAATCCAATTAACTTGCCTGTTATAGCATTACCACCCTGGTGGGATGATCATTGTAGTCAACACAACTCATAGCAAAGCAGCTCAAAATGACTCCAGAAAAGGTCAACCAAGCTAGATTTTTTATTCCCCCGCATATTATACATTATTTAATCAGAGTAAAACAAACAGCTTGACTCTATAGTTGAAGCAATCCAATTTATCATATTTTTTATTTACCAATATTGTACACTACTCAATTAATCCCAGCATGTCTTCTTTATAACAAAGCAGCTACACAATGCAGAGAATGTACCAAGAACTTCTAAAAGACATCAACTCTCTTAAACATCTTACTGAGGAAAGATAACTGGAAGAGATTTTTTTCATTACATTGATCCTCATTCTGACCCATAAGAGGTATCTTAATTGATGTATTTTGTCAGGTGACTGCTTTAGCAGCCATATATTCACATAAAGTTATGCTAAAGTTATGCCATAACTGCTTTTCAAACCCTAGCTCTGACTTCAGTCTTCATTTGCTTCATTTTTAACTCACAGCCTGAGTCTCAGCCTTCTATTTTTTCAAGGGCTTGAATCAGAGTCGCTTGTGAGACTGAGTTATAAAGTAACATTTCACCAAATTTTTCCTGTCATGAAACTAGTGTAACTTATTTGGTCATAGTTCATCCTCTAGTCAGTTAACTATACATATACACAAATTTTTTTGTTTCTCTCTCTGTCTTTCCCTCTCTCTCTCTCTCTCTCAAATTTCCATGTTCTAGAACGGTTCACCATCTCATTCTCTGTCCTTGAAAGAAAAAGTTTCTGTGTCTTTTTGCACTCACATTTTTCCAGTTGTAAATAAATGGAACATTCTTTTTTTCAAGTCCCTAAATAACAAATTCATATATAAATATATTAATGTGTGTGAATATATGTATGTATATCACCCTAGATCATTTACAAGTTGATTTAAACCTTCATGTTTATATCCCAATTGATTTTCTATACCAACTTCTCAAATGCCATCTGAAAATTGCTTTTCATATGCATATTTTAGCAGGTTTTATTAAATTAAAGTTCTTTTCTTACCTCTTTAGTTTCAAAATGCTCAATAATGATGAAGGAAATAATTTATGTTCTTTACCAGTTGATATAAATCTTTTGATTTATGCAAAAATATTTTTCTGTTCCTTCCTAAACTATTGTTTTACAGAGAGAAGACTTTTCAGAAAGTTGGGGTGATCTGTGTAGGATATATGAGAGGGCATGAAGAAGAATCACACATAATAAAAAATTATAGAAGTTTTGTGATCTTTCCATGTAAGAACAACCTAATCCATGAAATCAGAGGATCATCTATAAATCAAAGTATACCCAACTACAATATTACAAATGTATTTAATTCAAATTAACTTATTTGGTCCTCACAAGTCTCTAAAAGAAATCGTTTTTCCCCATTTTCCAGATAAGGGAATGTTAAGTGATTCACAAAGGACTCCATGGCTATAGAATGGAGATCAGTAATGTTAGCCCAAATCTCCATGTGTAGTACTTTTAAGAAAAAATTAATCAAACTTTGTTGTTTTAGTCTCTCCTACTTAAACATAAAACTGTGGGTAAATATAATTATTATAATGATTCCTTAAAATTTCCAAAGAAAAGAATCTTGACTTATCTTGTACCTAAAAACCTTCATCTGGGAAAGTACAACATCCAAGAAATGTCATAAAGACAGATACCATGTCCAGAAAAAGGAAGATGAAAAACCCACTCTACTCTTACCTCATAAGATTACACTTGAAACATTCTGTTCAGTTTTAAAACATTTTGTTTAGTTCTGGATGACACACTTTAGGAGGGAAATTCATAAGCAAATAACTTTATTTTTATTTTGTACAAAAAAAAAAAAAAGGTTACCAGGACATATCATATGAGAATCAGTTTATGGACCTGAATATATTTAGTCCAGAAAATAGAAAACACAGGAAATAATGGATAATTCTCCTTTTTTGGCAATCATGTAAAACATTTCCCATGTTAGTCACTTTGTGCAAAAAGATTCCAATGAAAGAACAAGAATGAAAGAAAGAAAGTGAAAAATAGCAAGTTTCAGTTTGTACTCAAACATTACAAATTTTTTCCCCTGGAGACATGTAGTTTCCTTGATCATCAGTACTTTAGAATTGTCTTAGATCCTTGTATTGCTGAGAATAGCTAAGTCATTCATGATTCTTCATCATTCAATGTTCCTTTTACAATGTACAACACTTTCCTGGTTTTGTTCACTTTACTTGGCATAATTTCATAGAATTCTTTTCCAGTTTAGCAAAATAATATTCCATTACATTCGTCATCCCCAATTGATAGGCATACCTTCAATTTCCAATTCTTAGCCACCAGTTATTTTATAAATATTTTATACAAATAAGTCCTTTCCCCTTTTTAATATCTTTAAAATGTAGACCTAAGAATGTTATTGCTGGATCAAAGGGTATGAGAATTTTATAGCCCTTTGTGCATAGTTCCAAATTATGATAGTTGTCTTTAAATAACTGAATAACTAAACTAACATAACTAAATAAATCATTTGAACAAGGCATTAAAATTGTTCTATTTGTCCTTAAATATCAGAACTAAGAGTGATAGGTAGAAGTTGTAGAAAGGGAAATTTGGGTTTAAGGTAAGGGAATAACAATGTCCCAAAAAATTTATAACAACAGAAGCTATCCTAAAATAGATTGGGCTGCTTTGTATAGTGGTGAATTCCTCAGCATTGAAAAATATCCAAGTAATGATTTGTCATAGATTTTTTAAAAGAAATTCCTCTACAACTTCATCACCTCCTGAAGGCCTTTAAATTCTAGGATTCTATGTCAGCAGAATTATGCCTGTATCATTACCCAGATATCAGCAGAATGTCTCACTCATCCAGAGCATCTTCTACCAAAGAACCCACATAACCTTTTCTACCAGCTTTAAGAAAAGAGACTTTTCCTCAGAGCTGCTTTCCTCACTCAAATTCCACCTGTGAAATATCATGACTTCAATTTCCCCCTGTTGAACCATCTTCTCATCATTTTCCCCATTAACTTCCAGCTAAATGTCTTGAGACAAAAATATTCTCCAAGTGCAATCAATGACAAAATCACTAAACACTTGGCATGAGAGACCAGTTGCCAATAGGATGGTATCTGTTACTGATACTGAGTCCCATCTGGACAGGAGCCAGATTTTAGCAAAGGATCTTTCAATCTTGCCTTGAATTTGGATGACTGTACACTACATACAGGAGAAGACTTTAAGACAGCTCTTAATTATTCACTCAAAAGGAGAGAATAGCATGGAAAATATCTTTAAAACTTTGGATGTTTTCTAAATAGTTTCTAGTCAAGCCTGGAAAATAATCAGCCCCCAATTCTTACCTAGACCGACCTTGTTATCAGACATTGGGAGTACAGTTAGGTCATGCCTTTGTGTGGAGAGAAAGATTACCGGAAAGCATATGTTCTCCCATCCATAGCATGTCAAGGCAACATCTCTGATAGTATGATTCTAATCAGCAATCAATCAGCTTTCATTAAGCACCTACAAAATGTAAATCTTTCCCTAAAAGAGCTTGTATCTTATAAATGTAGAAGAAATGTATAACATTCGTGTACATCACTATATGTCCCCAAAAAAGTAATTTGTGGGAAAACAATATCAGCTGTGCAAATTAAGAACAATTTCATGTATGAGATGGCATTTGAATTGAACTTTAAAGGAGACTAGGGATTCTAAGAGGAAGATATGAAAAAAGATTTCATTCCAGATACAGAAGAGCCTTGGCAAAGGCATAGAGATGCATCATGAAGGGTCATGTATGAGTAAGTATATAGAAGTAGAAATTGGACCTGAGATTTCTTTGATATAAAGAACTAAAAATGAGTAAAATTTCTCTATTGATTCAGGTCAGCACATTTTCTGCAACTTATAGTCAAAGAGTTACTAAGTAGTTAAGTTCTTAACTATTGATTTTACACTTCCCAGAGTTGTTGTGAAAATAAAATGAGATAATAATTGGGTGCTTAACACAGTGTGTGGCACATAATAAGCACTATATAACCATCATTATTAATGGTATCATTGAACTCATAAATTTGCTTAATATCTAATATAGCTAGGAAAAAATGTAAGGAGGCTAAAACACATGGAACAAATTGCTGATAAAGATTGCTTTGCATAACTTTTTAAATAATAAGTTCATCCTCATTTATTAATTCAACAAACATTAGGTGCCTAATTATGCTAAACTTTAGGGAAAATACAAAATAAAAAGGCAGATGCATAGAAAGCAAAAGGAGACCACAAAGAAAGTGATCAGGATTTCAAACCTTTAGATAGGGGGTTGAACCAGCAATAAGGACTCTGAAATATAACTTGTTTCTCATATTCTACAAAAAAGCAAGACCCATGGGTCCTTGGTCAACACATCATAATTATATATACTTTAAAACTGTGCATATGTGTCTGTGTGTATGAAGAACTGGGTTTTACGATGGGAGTTCAGGGCCCATCTATTTTAATCCAATTATTTCTGAAGGGTCAAGGCTAAGCACTGCATAATGAATACAAGGCTGCAGTTCAAGAGCCATGAATAATCCCCTTCTCTCCCAGAGCCTCAATTTTTCATCTGTAAATGTGAGTTTAAACTTGATGATCTTTACCATCCCTTTCAAATTCTACATACTATAACAAATATTGTCAAAATGAAGAATTTCATATCTTTCATCTAAGCACTTAAAAATTTACAGTAACAACCAAAGGATTTTTTTCTTTTTTCCTAAAATAGCCTTTAATTTTTTAAATTCTTATTTTAATATTCTTTTTTAATTTCAAGGTTCAAAATTTTCTCCCTCCTTTTCTTTCCCAAGTATTGAGCAACAAGATTATACATGTGAAATTAAGTAAAGAATTGACATCTTGCAAAAAAGCAAGAAAAATAATGAAAGTAAAAACAATAATTCAGTGTACACACAAAATTCATCCCGTTCTCTTTCTAGAGGTGGATAATATTTTTCACTGTGATTTCTTTGGAATAATCTTGGATCATTGTATTGCTCAGAGACTTTCACAATTAATCATCATTACAATATTGCTGTTACTATGCACAATGATCTCCTAGTTCTGCTCATTTCATTCTACATCAGTTCATATAGATCTTCCCAGGCTTTTATGAAGCCATCTCCCTCAGCATTTCTTATAGCACAAGAGCATTCCGTTATAATCATATATCATTCCTCAATTGATCAAATGCCCTTGAAAACATGGTGGGTACTTTAACTTGGCATCTATGAATTTCAGGAACTTCATGAACTTGAATGAGAAAAAATTGCATATGTATTTTTATTACTCTGTAGTTGAAATTTAGCATTTCCTCCACTTTTAAACATAGGCAACGGTGGGGATGAGGAGGGAGGGGAGGAGGATTCTGGGAAGATGGCAGAGTAGGTTGGTAAATTTCAAGCTCCTCCAATTTCCCCCACAAATAGAGCAAATTTGCACCTCAGAGGCAACATAGACTGAGTCCTTAAGAGGACTTAGGGCAAAACAAGGGTCTTTCTGATACAACCTGATAAGATCTGAAGAAAAACCCCAGGCCAGGAATAACCTGTCTGAAATGAAAAAAACCTCCAGGTTAGCTCCACAAAAACATATGGGGATCTCTCGGACTATCTCATTGTGGCTAAAGTCTCAGCAGAACCCAGAGTCTTTAACTTCTCAGACTGTTTGTGAAGTTGGGGTTTAAGTCTAGGAAGACAGAGTGAACCACAGCTAATTAGGAATGCCAGGCCCAGCTGTGCACTGAGGTGTGGCCCTGGGAAAGAAGGAACAAGCACCGGGTGAGCACAGAAGCAGCTGAGGAGTGGCACTGCTGGCTGTGGGTATTTGCAGGAGGGTGGAGTTCTTCATTTGGGGTTCTTGGTCAGAGTACAGAGCTGAAGGAAAACTTGAGGCACCATCCCCTCACCCCACAATTGAAGGTGCTCATACTAATACCTCTTACTAAAAAAATGAATTGGCAAAGAAAAAAGACTTCCACCATTGAAACATATTATGGGAAAAGGGAAGGCTGGGTGCATCATCAGAGGAGGACACTTTAGTAAAAAAATAAATAAATAAATAAATAAACTCTTCTATACAAAGAGTAAAGTGAAATGACTCCAATGCCCAGGGAGAATGTATAGTACTAAAAACAATTCAAAATTCAAATGAGAGAATTGAGAAAAAAACTAAAGAAAAAATTAAAACCATCAAAGAAAAACAAGATTATGAAAAAAATTAACCAATTAAAAAAGGAAATACAGTCTCAAAGATAACACTGACTCTTTGAAAATTAGAATTGGGTAAGGGGAACCCAATGAACCTATAAGAGACCAAGAAATAACAAAACAATTATTATAAAGAATTAGAGAATGAGAATAATTAGGAAGAATGAGAAAATAGAACAGAATGTGAAATATTGCATAAGAAAAACAACAGATCTGAGGAACAGATCAAGAAGAGAAAATATAAGAATAATTGCATTGCCAGAAAGTTGTGACTAAAATGAGAACTCTAGCACAATAATGCAGGAAATAATCCTTGAAAATTGTCCTGGGGTGGTAGAACATGAGGGGAAAGTAGAAATAGAAAAAATCCCCCGATCACCACTTCAGAGAAATCCTTTGCGGAAAACACAAAGGAATTTTATTGCCAAATTTCAAAACCAACCAAAGAGAAAGTTTTGCAACAAACAAGAAAAAAAATTCATATATGCTGCAGCTACAATTAGAATTGTACAACACTTATCAGCAGCTACAATAAAAGACTACAGGCCTTAGAATCTTATCTACAGACAAGCAAAAGAACTAGGCCAGCAGCCAAAAATATCATATTCAGCAAAAGTATTTTCAATGAAAAATAAATGTACACTCAACAAACTTGCAAATTTTCAGGATTTTCTATCAACCAAACCTGAATTTAACAGAAAATTTAACATATAAGAGCTAATATCAAAGAGCAATTTTAAGGAACTCAACATGGACAAACTTTGTTTATTTTTTTTATTAAAGCTTTTTATTTGCAAAACACACGTATGGGTAATTCTTCAACATTGACCCTTACAAAGCTTTCTCTTACAAATTTTTCCCCCCTAGTCCCCACCCCTCCCCTAGATAGCAGGAAATCCATTCCATGTTAATTATGTTAAAATACTTGACAAATCAAATATATGTATACATATTTCCACACTTATCATTGTTGTGCAAGAAAAATCATATCTACAAGAAAAAAAAATCTGAGAAAGGAAACCCCTCCAACATTCATCATTATCTTTTCCTGTCATTTTAGCCAATCTGACAGGTATGTAGTGGTACCTCAGTGTTGTCTTAATTTGCATTTCTCTGATCAATAGTGATTTGGAGCACCTTTTCATATGACTACAAATAGTTTTAATTTCATCATCTGAAAATTCTGTTCATATCATTTGACCATTTATCGATTGGAGAATGGCTTGAATTCTTATAAATATGACACAATTCTCTATATATTTTAGAAATGAGGCCTTTATCAGAACCCTTAAATGTAAAGATGATTTCCCAATTTATTATTTTTCTCCTATCTTGTCTGCATTAGATTTGTTTGTATAGAAACTTTTTAACTTGATATAGTCAAAATTATCTATCTGGTGTTCAATTAAGAGTTCCAATTCTTCTTTGGACATAAATTTATTCCATCTCCACAGGTCTGAGAGGTAAACTATACTATGTTCCTCTAATTTACTTATTTTTTTAATTAAAGCTTTTTATTTGTATAACATATGCAAGGGTAGTTCCCCAACATTGATCTTTACAAAGCTTTCCATTACAAATTTTACCCCCAGTCCCTTTCCCTCCCCTAGATGGCAGGAAGTCCACTACATGTTAATAATGTTGAAATGCTTGAGAAGTTATGCAAGAAAAATCCTATCTACAAGAAAAAAAAAAAAGAATCAGAGAAAGGCAACACAATGCAAGCAAATGTCAATAGAGATCATGAAAATGTTACGTTGTGGTCCATATTTCATTTCCCTCTCTCTGGGTGTATATGGTTTTCTTCAGTGAACAATTGGAACTGGTTTGAGGCAATTCTTTGTTGCAGAGAGCCATGTCCATCAGAATTGATCATCATGTAATACTATTGTTGCTGTGTATGATGATCTCCTGGTTCTGCTCCTTTCACTCAGCATCAGTTCATGCAAGTCCCTCCAGGCCTCTCTGAAATGGTCCTGCTGGTCGTTTCTTACAGAGCAATAATATTCCATAACATTCATATACCATAATTTATTCAGCCACTCTCCAATTGATGGGCATCCCTTCAGTTTCCAGTTTCTAGCCACTACAAAAAGGGCTGCCACAAACATTCTTGCACAGGTGGGTCCCTTTCCCTCCTCTAAGATCTCTTTGGGATATAGGCCCAGTAGAAACACTGCTGAGTCAAAGGGTATGCACAGTTTGACAACTTTTTGGGCATAGCTCCAAATTGCTCTCCAGAATGGTTGGATCCGTTCACAGTTCCACCAACAATGTATTCTAATTTACTTATAATATCACTCTTTATATCCAAATCATGAACCCATTTAGATCTTATCTTGGTATGTGGTGTTAGGTGTGGGTCAAGCCCTAATTTCTTCCACACTAGTTTCCAATTTTCCCAGCAGTTTTTGTCGAGTGGTGAGTACTCATGGACAAACTTTAAACATGAATAAATTGTTTATAGCTTTTTTTAACATGGGAAATGTATTCTTTATGTTTAAGATTTACATCAATAGCAGAGTAAGCTCAAAAGAAAGATTAGCAGGAAAGGCAAAAATAGTAATTATGTTATAGAAATGAAATGCACAGGGAGGAATAGGCACAGAGGCATTAAAGGGGGAAGAAGGGCTCATTATTCTGAAAACCTACTCACATTAGGAATAGGTTCAATAGGTAACACTATACATATACCATGAAAGGTATAACAGTCTCCAAAATCTATAAAGAAATAAGGATGGAGGGATAGATGGATGGGGAAGCAAAGGATGATGGAAGAAGACAATGGTGGGATGCTTGTGTGAAGGGAAGTTAAGTAATAGTAAGCCAAGTTATGGAGCAGAATTTAATGAGTCAGCAAGGATAGGGAAAAAGTATGGGGGTGGGGGAGGTGTATGTCTACATATATCTACATAAACATATCTTTTCTTAACTGTAGCTTGCTTGGGGGGAATGAAAGGGAGATATGTTTGTGCCTATGTGTGTGAGTATGAATGTGTTTGTATATATCTACATATGTATATATGAATATATCCCTTCTTAGCTATAGCCTGCTTTGGGGTGAGGGGAATGAAAAGGGGGCAGAGGGGGAAAAAGAAAGTAAAAAAAAGAACAAAAGTATATTTTACGAGGAAGCAAAGAAAACATGGACACTCATGAATACAATTTCTTCTACACACACATACACACACACATATAATACAGAGAGAGAGAGAGAGAGTAATATATACTTTCTTAAATTGGTATTAATTGTTATGTCTTTTGAATCCTCAGTGATGTTTTAATGTTCTCTTTTGTTTCATCTTATTTTGTACCGATTCTCTGATTTTCTTTTTGCTCATTCTGTGTCTTCAAATGAAATAAATTTGGAAAATATTTTTAAAAAATAAAGATAGGTAACAGATACTATCTGGAAACAACTGAATTCATGAGATTACCATGATATGCAAAAAAATTTTTAAAGGTTTTAAAATCTTCAAAACATGGTATATTTAAACTTTTTCCTGGTTAGTTATTCCTGAAATATTGGGGAAAACTCTCATTTGTCATAATATAATCTATTAAAAATAAAAAATAAAAAAATAAAAACAGTGTCCCTGTTGTGTAATGTAATTACCTGGTACAAGTAACAAAACAAGCTCCTTATTCTTACCAAGGAAGGTAAGGTGAAAGTGTCAGAAAGTCTGAACCAACACAGACTATAGTGATAAGAAAGTTTCATTCCCTGGAAATTACATAATTAACTCGCTGAGAACATTGATAGCAAAAAAAATTTAAAAATAAAAAAATAAATTTAAATAACAATGTGCATTTTAAAATGTACTTACCTATGATTCAGTTTCTAAAAAGCATAAATACCATCAACATGTATGTAACAAGAAAGAGAGGAGATAAAGAGAGAAAGGTAGGAAGGAAAGAAGGAAGGAAGGAAGGAAGGAAGGAAGGAAGGAAGGAAGGAAGGAAAAAGGAAGGAAGGAAAAAAGGAAGGAAGTGAGGGAGGGAGGGAGGGTGGAAGGAACAAAGGGAGGGAAGGAAGGAAAAAGGAAAGGAAGGGAGGGAGGGAGGGAGGGAGGGGGAGGGAGCAAAGGAAGGGAGGAAGGGAAGGAGAGAGGGAGGAAGGGAGGAAGGGAGGGAAAAAAAAGAGTAGAGAAAAAAACCTTCTTTGGGAAGCATGACTGATTTTGTGGAATAACTTGTGCTTTGTATTTCCTGGCAAGAAACTTGCTGAATTTTTAAATTATCAAAAAGGGGGGGGACAAAGTGTTACGATAATTCAGCTGCTCCATTTCCTAGTCAGTTTTCAAGTCCAACATAAATTGAAAAGACACAGACATGGTGAAAAGAGAAATGTAGAGTCAATCTTTTTTTTTTTCTTTTTTAATGGAGGCATAGGTGGCAAAGATTGAAGATAATAGAAGACTTCTAATAAAATCAAAAGCAGCAACAGTAGCCTTAAAAAAGAAATGCTTATTAAGGTGAGAACAGATATTACAGATAGAATCTTTCACCTGGAAGGAACCTCAGAAGTCATGTTGTCCAATGCATACATGAAAAAAACCTAGTGACCATCCAGTATTTTCTGAATCCCCCCCCAAAAAAAAGGAAATACAGTTCCTCTGTAATTATCAAGAAAATTTGAGAGGTAACTGAGTATCTAGGTGATGCAGTGGATAGGATGCCAGGGCTAGAGTTGGGAAACTCCTCTTCTTGAGATCAAATCTGGTTTCAGACACTATCTGTATGACCCTGCACAAGTCACTTAACCCCATTGGCCTCATTTCCTCATCTGTAAAATAAGCTGGAGACAAAAAGAGCAAACCATTTCAGCATCTTTGCCAAGAAAACCCCAAATGGGGTCATGAAGAGTGAGATATGAGTGAACAACATTTGAAAGGCATAATGAAATAATAGATAAGGCCTTAAATATGGAATGTCTGAATTCAGACCCTGCTTTAGACACCTACTAGCTATGTAACTCTTAGAGTTACTTAAACTTTCCCAAAGTCTGTAAAATGAGTGGGATGAACTCTTTAATCTTTTGAGGTCTTGTGGTCTATAGTCTTGTGGTCTTTTTGCAACTTCCACATATTATCTCCATTGTAATATCTAGGGCTATGTCAGACAAATTGAATCCCTCTTCTTACACAAATTCTTTAAAGCAGTTATTGATCCTCTTGAAGTTTTCTTTTCTTCAGATTTTAAGGAAGATTTTTAAAAAGCAAATCTTCTCATAACTTTTTCTTCTATGTCCTCAAATGTACTTTGCTTCATCTTTTCATTCTACTTTGCCTGATTTAGAATTATAGGATCATAGGTTTGAAAAGTGCCTTAGAAGAAAAAGACCTGTTTCAATATCTTATTTTAAAGATAAGAGGGGGTGGAGCTAAGATGGCAAACTGTGGACATCATTCTCTGAGAGCTCCTCAGATCTTCCCTCAGACCCAGAACAAATTAAGCCTCTGAACTGGTTCTGGAGTGAGGGCTCCATCAAACACTTGGAGTACAACACACTTTTGTCAAAAATTTACTTTGGGGACAAGGGGGCAGAGCCAAGATGGCGGAGTGAAAAGGTGACTCTGCCTCTCCCCCAAGCTTCTCTCAAATCAACAATAAAATAAGCCTCTGAACTGATCTTCAAGTCAACGAACTCAGAAATATTTGGACACTGCTTTCTTAAGAACTTCATATCAGGTTTCTCTAACTCAGACAGAGAGATAAATAGAGGACTCCTGTGTAGGCCGGAAGTGAGGGTGGGACTCAGCTCAACTCAGCGTGGCCGAAATTCCAAACTCCAAACTCCAAATTCCGAACACCTGGAGTTTATCTGAGGCACTCGGGACACTCTGCCCTGATTGGGGACAGGTGCTCTGGCAGACTTGCCTT
>JAJPUD010006612.1:0-76753 GCA_023553655.1 Myrmecobius fasciatus | reverse complement strand
TGGCTCTCTGCAACAAAGAATTGTCTCAAACTACTTCCAATTGTTCACTGAAGAAAACCATATACACCCAGAGAGAGGGAAATGAAATATGGACCACAACATAATATTTTAATGATCTCTATTGATATTTGCTTGTATTGTGTTGCCTTTCTCTGATTTTCTTTTTTTTCTTGTAGATAGGATTTTTCTTGAATAACTTGTCAAGCATTTCAACATTATTAACATGTAGTGGACTTCCTGCCATCTAGGGGAGGGGAGGAGACTGGGGATAAAATTTGTAATGGAAAGCTTTGTAAAGATCAATGCTGGGGAACTACCCATACATATGTTATACAAATAAAAAGCTTTAATAAAAAAAAAAAGAAAAAAATTTACTTTGGAAGAACTCCGGAGCAGGTCAATTTCAGACGGTAGGGGATCTAGCCGATTGCCACACTCAGGCGCCAGTGTGCAGCTGGAGTGGAAGACCAGGGCTGGGATGGAGCAGTGGATTTTAGGCACCCAGGAAGTCCCTGGGAGACGCTTGGGCTCCTTTGCTCTGCTTGTGGGCAGGTGCTTTGGCAGATCTACCTTTGGTGAAGAGTGGATTGAGAACAGCTGAAAGCGTGGTCCTAGTGAGTATCTAGCCCAACCAGCCCCGCAACCAGAAGTCAACTCTGCCAACTGCCCCAGGGCAAATTGAAACGGCTACCAGTCCCTTGCTTGAATTAGACCTCAAGCTCTAAAACATGAGTAAGAAGCAGAAGAGAGCTCTCACCATAGACAGCTTTTACAGAGAGAAAGAAGGGCAGATCCCAGATTCTGAGGTTCCTAAAGGGAAAGCAACCCCAGACGAAGCCGCAAAGGCGGACATGAGCTGGTCCCCATTTCATAAGGCTTTCCTGGAAGATTGCATAAAGAATATCAAAAGAGAGCTAGAAGAAAAATGGGGAAATGAATTGAGATTAGTGCAAGAAGGAAATAAAGCCCTGCAACAGAAATGTGAAAAACTGGAAAACAAGATTGGCAAAAAGGAAAAAATCACCAATTCACTGGAAAACAAAAAATGGTGAATTGGAAAAAGACAGCAATTCACTGAAAAATAAAATTGACAAAATGGAAAAAGAATGCAATGAACCAAAAAAGTAAATTGGCCAGTTACAAAAGGAGCTAAAAACAGGTAACTGAAGGAAATAATATTTTAAAAATTAAAATTGAACAAATAGAAATGAATGACTCAATAAGACTTCAAGAATCAGTCAAACAAAAACAAAAAATGAACAAATAGAAGAAAATATGAAATATCTCCAAAGGAAAAACAGCTGATTGGAAAATAGATCTAGGAGAGACAATCTAAGGATTATTGGACTCCCTGAAAGCCACAATAAAAAAAATTTAAAAAAAAAAGAACCTAGATGCTATCTTCCGGGAAATCATGAAAGAAAATTTCCCTGATGTTTTAGAATCAGAAGGCAAAATAGCCATTGAAAGAATTCACTGATCACCTCCTGAAAGAGACCCAAAAATTAAAACTCCAAGGAATATCGTGGCCAAATTTCAGGACTACCGCACCAGGGAAAAGATATTGCAAGCAGCTAGAAAGAAACAATTTAAATACCAAGGAACTGTAATTAGAATCACACAAGATCTGTCAGCTTCCACATTAAAGGACTGAAGGGCCTGGAATCAGATATTCCAAAAGACAAAAGAACTTGGATTACAGCCAAGAATAAGTTATCCAGCTAGAATGAGCATTATCTTCCAGGGAAGAAGATGGTCATTCAATGATACAGGAGAATTTCACCTATTTCTAATAAAAAGAACAGATATGAACAAAAAAATTGACCTCCAAACACAGAACTCAAGAGAAGCATAAAAAGGTAAAAAGGAAAGAACTCTTCAGAACTATATTTCTACTATGGGTATCCTTAAAGAATGGGGGTATAATTAGATTTTACTTTGATAATAATGGAAAAGAAATTAGAGGTGGAAGGGATATCATACTGAAAAAAACGGGAAAGGAGGTAAAATAAAGTAAAAAAAAGGAGGTAAAATAAGGCAAAATCTCATGAAGAGACTTAGAAAATCTAATATAATTGAGGGAAAGAAGGGAGGGTGATGAGCATTGTGTAAATCTTACTCTCATTAGATTAGGCTCTAAAAGAATATATCAGACACATTTGGCTTCAAAGAAAAACTTGGCCCTCCTTATAGGGAAATAGGAGGGAAAGGAGGAAAAGAAAGGGATAGACTAATAGAAGGATTAGGGTAAAGATGTAAAAAAGAGGGAGGGGATTCCAAAGGAGGGAGGACTGTTAGAGGGAGGTGGTCATCAAAAACAAAATACTGGGGAAGGGGGAAGGGAGAAAGGGGAAAGGGAAGAGAAAAACATAATTTTGGGTAAATAAGATGGCAGGAAATACAGATATAGTTATTTTAACTGTGAATGTGAATGGGATGAACTCTCCCATAAAACGGAAGTGGATAGCAGACTGGATTAAAAGCCAGAATCCTACAATATGTTGTTTACAAGAAACACATCTAAAACATAGAGTTACATACAGAGTGAAGGTAAAGGGCTGGAGCGGAATTTTTTATGCTTCAGGTGAACAAAAAAATAAAATAAAAGAAATAGAGCAGTCGATCAGTGGTATAGAATTGAATCACAGGACAAACCAGGCAGTAACTATAGCAATTTAGTGTTTGATAAACCCAAAGACCCCAGCTTCTGGGATAAGTACTCATTATTTGACAAAAACTGCTAGGAAAATTGGAAACTAGTGTGGAAGAAATTAGGGCTTGACCCACACCTAACACCACATACCAAGATAAGATCTAAATGGGTTCATGATCTGGATATAAAGAGTGACATTATAAGTAAATTAGAGGAACATAGTATAGTTTACCTCTCAGACCTGTGGAGATGGAATAAATTTATGTCCAAAGAAGAACTGAAACTCTTAATTGAACACCAGATAGATAATTTTAACTATTTTAAGTTAAAAGGGTTTTGTACAAACAAAACTAATGCAGGCAAGATTAGGAGGGAAACAATAAATTGGGAAATCATCTTTACATTTAAGGATTCTGATAAAGGTTTCATTTCTAAAATATATAGAGAATTGTCTCATATTTATAAGAATTCAAGCCATTCTCCAATTGATAAATGGTCAAAGGATATGAACAGACAATTTTCAGATGATGAAATTAAAACTATTTGTAGTCATATGAAAAGGTGCTCCAAATCACTATTGATCAGAGAAATGCAAATTAAGACAACTCTGAGGTACCACTACACACCTGTCAGATTGGCTAAAATGACAGGAAAAGATAATGACAAATGTTGAAGGGGATGTGGGAAGGCTGGGACACTGATGCATTGTTGGTGGAACTGTGAAAGGATCCAGTCATTCTGGAGAACAATTTGGAACTATGCTCAAAAAGTTATCAAACTGTGCATACCCTTTGACCCCGCAGCTTTTCTATTGGGCTTATATCCCAAAGAAATCATAAAGGAAGGAAAGGACGCCACATGTGCAAGAATGTTTGTGGCACCCTTTTTGTAGTGTCTAGAAACTGGAAACTGAATGGATGCCCATCAATTGGAGAATGGCTGAACAAATTATGGTATGTGAATGTTATGGAATATTATTGTTCTGTGAGAAACGACCAGCAGGATGATTTCAGAGAGGCCTGGAGAGACTTGCATGAACTGATGCTGAGTGAAATGAGTAGAACCAAGAGATCAATGTACACGGCAACAACAATACTATATGATGATCAATTCTGATGGACATGGCTCTCTTCAACAATGAAATGTTTCAAACCACTTCCAATTGTTCAGTTAAGAAAGCCATATACATCCAGAGAGAGGGATGTGAATTGTGGACCACAACATAACATTTTAATGCTCTCTATCAATGTTTGCTTGCATTGTGTTTCCTTTCTCTGATTTTTCTTTATTGTAAATATGATTTTTCTTGCACAAAAATGATGTGTGGAAATATGTATACATATATTCGATTTGTCAGGTGTTTCAATATAATTAACATCTAGTGGATTTCCTGACATCTAGGGGAGGGGGTGGGGAGTACGGGGGAAAATTTTGTAACAGAAAGCTTTGTAAGGGTTAATGTTGAAGAATTACCCATACATATGTTTTGCAAATAAAAAGTTTTAATATTAAAAAAAAGATAAGAAACTGAGACCCAGAAAAGTGATGTGATGTTCCCTGATAGCAAGTGATAAAGACAAGATTTAAACTCAAGTTCTCTGTTTCCAAATCCATTATTCTGACTATTATAACTGCTTCTTAGGGGGCAGCTAGGTGGTGCAGTGTATAGAGCACCAGGCCTGAAGTCAGGAGGATCTGAGTTCAAATGTATACCTCTTGACTGTGTGACCCTGGGCAAGTCAGCCCCAATAGCTTCAGCAAAAATAATAAGAAGAACAATTTTTTTTAAAAAACTAAACAAACTAGTAGGGACTTGAAGTATTCTATCCCATGCTTGCAAGATTCAGAAACTTGACACACCTGTGGCCAATTCTCCATTCCCATTTCTCAAATGAGACTCAAAGAGAGTAATTCAATGAGAAGCACAGCTGCAGATGAATGTTGGTGATTTGGGAAACAGGTTCCCATCATTTTGCATCAACAGAATGCATATTTAGATATCTTGAGTGCAAGAGCACTATGAGTATTTTTCCATGGAACATGCCAATGGTGGTGAAAAAAGAATCCTGCATTGCCATTCTACCATAGTTTCTTTTTGAGGCTCTCCTGAGGATGCAACAAGATTGAATAAATGTCCAGCTCTCATTTGTCTCATTAAATCAAGCAAAAAATTTGAGATAAGGCTTTATTCTCTATCCTGAGAACTCCCCAGTTGAAAGATCATAGAATTGCAGCTGAAAGAGGCCTAACAAGTTAATTTTACAGATGAACGAATGGAGGATACCTCAAAGTTAAGTGACTTGCCAAAGTAAACTTCTAACACCAACTCTAGTTGTCACCAAGTCTTAATAATTATAGTTAGCCAACTTCTCTTGTATCAATACCATTCTCTTCACTTTCTGGATTACTATCCTAATTCAGGCCTTTATCACCTTTTGCCTGAATTATTGCATTATCTTCCTAATCAGTCAGTTTATCCATTGGAGAAGGAAGTGACTGTTCCAGTGTATTTGCCAAGAAAACCCCATGGACAACATAAAAATAATAAAATACATGATACTAGAAAATGAGCTCCTCAAATTAGATGTCTGCACAGTATTGGGGAAAAGCATAGAACAGTTAAAAGTAGCTCTAGAAAGAATGTAGTAGGTTGATCAAATCCAAAAGGGAACTTAGTTGCAAGTACGTCTAGTAACAAAAGAAAAACCCAATGCTCTAAAGATCATTATTAATCAATGTAAGATCCATGTACTGGATGTGATGAAGTGGGAGATGGAAAGTTAAACATCAACATCTTGGGTATCAGTGAACTTAAATGGATGGATATGAACTAATGTAATATTGTGGGCCAGAATTGCTTAGAAGTATAGTCCATAAATGAGTTAAAAAAGCAGTACTGAAGGATAGTTTCAAAAAAAAAAATCATGATATGTTTGAATCCAAGGAAACCATTCAACATCACAGTAATTAAGACAAGTCTTTTAAGTAAGAATGCAAAGGAGATCCTGGGATGTTTTAACAGGAATATGACATAGGAGTAAGAGATAACAAGGATGGTGAAAAGCCCTAAGTTGTTCTGTATTATAGTAGCTAAGTTGGAGTTAAAACCTAATAGCTTTTTTCAAATATTGGGTGGCATCATGCTTCAATAGGAAGGGTACTGGATTATAAGACCCTGGGTTCAAATCCTAATTCTGTTGTTAACTAACTTTGGGTATCAGTTTATAATCTATAAAAAAATTTCAGATCAGATGTCTTCTGAAGTAATTTCTTTCTCTAAATTTATAATCCTACTTGGAAGGCCCTCTGATAAAACAAAGATTAGTCTTGTTTTAACAAATCTGTGCTCTGACCACTGAAGCTGAAGATGCCAAAATTGCTCAATTTTATGACAACCTACACCATCTTCTAGAAATAAAATAAAAATATGTCACATTCATCATAAAGGATTGAAGTGCTAAAGTATGAAATCAAAATATAATCAAAATATCTGAAAAGTTTGGTCTTAGAATATAAAATAAAGCAGGGTAGAAAATAATAAAGTTTTATCAAGATAATTTGCTTGTCATGGCAAACATTCTTTTTCAACAACCCAAAAGGTTCCTCTACATATCACCTCACCAGATGTTCAATATTAAAATCAGATCAATTATACCTTAACACTTCTTAATCTTCTGTTAAGCCCCTACCATTTTTGTCTTTTGTCATGCCAATTTTTACATGAAATTTTCCTTTGGTCACTCTAATTTTCTTGAGAGCTTTTGTCTTTCCCATTATATTGTTTCCTTCTTTTCTCTGCATCACACATTTAAGGAAACTTTCTTATCTCTCTTTGCAGTGGAAATTGGGCACTGAAGTTGGGCATATCTTTCCCTTTCTCTTTCCACTTTCATTTTCCTTCTTTAGTCACCTATTTGGAAAACCTTATCTCACAGTCTTTTGGGGTTTTTTATTCTTTTTCTTTGGGATTTTTTAAATTTTTTCCTCCTGTACAAAATTGAGAATTTCTATCCACAGTTTTTCAGTCACTCTATCAGATCTAATCCCTTAAATTAATGTACTGCCAGTTCATATTCATAAGGAATGATTTTTAGATTATACCTATATTATCTGATGGTTTTCCCTACTTTTTTCAATTTAAGTTTGCATTTTGTAAAAAGTTCATAATATTAGGCACAGTCAGTTCCAGGTCTTGTTTTAACTGACTAGAAAGCTTCTCTATTTTTGGCTGCAGAATATAATGTGAAATGTCAGACTGGACAAATCAAAAGCTGCAATTAGGGTTGCTAGGAGAAATATCAACAGCCTCAGATACACAGATGCTAACTCTCTGATGGAAAAAAAGAGAGAGAATTCAGAAGCCTCGATAAAGGCAAAAAAGGAGAGTGTTAGATTTTATATGCTTGTGCTCAAAGATCTCTGCAAATGTAAACTACCACTATAAAATTAAAACATGTTCAATCCTTAGAGGGAAAGCTATAGCAAATCTGAACAACACACTAAAAAGCAAAGATATAGCCTTGCTTACAAAGGCTCATAGAGTCAAAGCTATGCTTTTTCTAGTAATATTGTATAATATAAGAGTTGAACTATAAAAAAGTTGAGTGCCACAGAATTTATGCTTTAGAATTGTGGTACTGGAGAAGACTTTTGAAAATTCCTTGGAAAGCAAGGAAATCAAATCAGCCAATACTTAAAAGAAATTAATTCAGATGACTCAATGAAATAACAAATACTGAAGCTGAAGATTAACCACTTTTCCCACCTATTGAAAAGACAGGACTCGGTAGAAAAAACCCTGATGTTGGGAAAGATTGAAGGCAAAAGTAGAAAAGGACAAGAGAGAATGAGATAGATGGTGTGATAGAAGCAAAGACCATGAGTTCAGACACACTTTGGGAGATAGTAAAGGATAAAAGATCTTGCCATGCTATAATTCATGAGTTCACAAAATATCATTTATGAGTGAACAAATAAATGAAACAATTCCAATTCCTTCTAATTCCAAATTTGATTAATTCATTATCTTGTGCAAGATTACTGCTCAAAAATTTTTAATCTTTTCTCCGTTGTCTTCCAAAATAAATTCTAATATTGAGTTGACATCCTACCTACCTTTCCATTTTTTATCTGCTACAACTTCTCTCCATACATCTTCAGAGAGCCATTTTATCATATCCTTTATCTGAAAAAAAAACTAGCTGATATTCTTCAAATAAACCCTAATTTTTTTTATCTTATCTCTGGATTTCCATCCCATTTGTTATCCATCTATGTAATACTAGTAATTTTTCAAGGCTCTATTCAATGTAGAATCCAAGTTCTACATTCTTCAAAAGTTATCTCTAACATTCAAATTCCCCAAACCTCTTATGAAGTTTGAGTCTCATATTAAACCTACCATGAAGAAAAGGAACTTATTTTAGATGTTTCAAGGTAAAAGTAGCATGGAAAGACAAAAAGTTGTTCTGTATCACTCACTCATCAAATATTTCTCACTTGTTATATCTATTATTGCGTATATTTTTATACTTCTATGTCATGAGCCCCCAGAGGACTTTTTATTAATTTTTAATCCACTAAATTTCCTCCATTCTGTGTATAACAAATGTTCAATAACTATTTTCATGTTTGATTTAAATTTTCAGCCTAATGGAAACATATGCATTCAAACTAAAGGCTTGTAACATTACATAGAACCAAATTCCAAATGGAACATGCAATTTTACATAATAGAAGATTAGAAGTATGATATAAGCAGAATGGTAATTTCTCTACTTGTTACTAGTTGATTTTTAATTGATTCTCATTGGTGATTCTAATATGAATGTTGAATATGTGTACTGAGATTTCCTAATTCATTATTAAAATTTGGCATCTCTCATTTATTAATCTATTTTCTATCTCTGAAACTCCAGCTCAATTCATTAAATGTTATTTACTTAATAGGATGAAGAAATTTATTTTCTAATGAGCTACTTGTACAATAAATATCCGTTTTTATAGATGAAGATACTAAAGTTGAGAGAAATGAAATGACTTGCTTATGGCCATATAGCTACTAAAAGATTGAATCAGGATTTGGACCAAAAATCTGACTCACAGACCAGCTCTAATCACAAAAAGGAACTGAGAAATTGAACTGATTTTTACAAAGGTGAACCAGATTAAAATGTAACTGGGGAAATGTTTTGATAAAATAAAAATAAATAATGCGAATTTGTAGTGCTCATAGTTAGTATGCAAAGATCCTTTTATATGAATTTGACACCACTGGAGAAGGAAGCTAGGAAATGAAAGTCATTTTTTGTTGTCTGTCCTACCTGTGACCTGGCTAAATCAAAATATCAGATAAAATAATTCAACTTTCCATTCTCTTCTTCATAGGCTTCACTAATTCAGTAATTCAGAATATTTCTATATTCTTCTTGTACATCCACCCTGAACAGGAAAAATCCTCAGGTATTCTTTCCCCTTTTTTCCCCAGAAAGACAGACAACTTTTAGAGTCTAAAATTTTTTTTAAAAAATTTTAAGTCTAAAAATTTTTAAATTTAAAAAAATTAAAAAGATCATCACCCTGGTCTCCTTATCCTGGAGGTTATATGCTTTGAGAATGTTGCTTTCCTTCTGATAACAATTTGTTTACATTACTGCATTTACTTCTCACAACATTGTTATAAGCTATAACACACACAAACATTATCCACGTGTGTGTTGTATGCATCATTCCAATCTCCAAATGAACATCCAAGTTTACTGAATATACCAAGAGAGTAACAAAAATATGTACAGATTCACATTATGTTATCTGTAAGAAATATTTCCATCACAGTCACCTTTGGCCATCAGTACTTCTGTTAACTTTTCAATTCTAAAAATAGTTCCTAAATTCATTTCTCTTAAGATACCAATTTAATTCCCTTCTTATGAATTCTCTCCTTTGAAATATGAAGGATAAATCCAGATCTCTCAAGAAATAAATTCTGTTGGTCCTTGTTCTCTCTCTTAACCTCATTATAATTAATTCTCTCCAGAAAAATTAGTTAAACTCTTACAGATGCTTCATAAAATGAGTTAAACTGTCACTGCTCAAGATTTCATTACATCTTAAAGATAGAATAAAATATCTGTAGTCTCTCCAGGAAAGGCAAATGAAGCTGGTTTTAAAACTATAAAAATTTTACTAACTCCAGTCTGCAGACATCAATAGAACCACTTGTAATAAGATAGTGCTATATCTCATTGAACTGGAGAAGATGTATATTAAGACTCAAACTCCAAAGCACTTGGCTAAATAATTTTAAAAGCCATAATGTCTGTATTCTGGAAGCTTTTTTTAGTCGTCTCTTAGGTGACATGATTCCTCTTCCTTCAGACCTTTAGAAAGTGGAGCTGGAAGTGACTTGAAAGATTTGTTATCCCTTGTGATCCAGTTGGAAACATCACAGGATGTAAATTCAGAGGGCCAAGAGTTCATATTCTGATTCTACTATTTATTACTTTGTGGTCTTTGGCCAAGTCACTTTGGTAAGTCTCTGAGTCTCAGGTTCCACATCTATAAAATGGTGATGTTTTATTAGATGATCTTCAAATTCCCTTCTAATTAAACATCTGAGTTATTATAATAATAGCACTTCATAAATGTTGATTGATAAAGGAGAAAAAATGAGTTGTAGGGATAAATAAAGAGTTAATGCCTTTCATTATAAAAAGTATACCAGTCTCTCTTTTCACTATAAAACCATGAGTAGTAAGCACAGTAAGAAGCATGACTTCTTAATCACAGATGTAGTACAGAGATAGAAGGAGGGAGAGAAAATGAAAAAAGTAAGATCTCAGCAGGGTAATGTGGTTTCACAGGTTTGGTGTTTCTGTATCTGTATTTTTGTTTCTATTCCAAAGGAATTTGTTTCATATTCTCAGGGAAATATTATGCCATGAGCTCTGCCACAAAGTTGCCTCAAATCTTGAACATTGAGACTATAGAATTGTTTGAGGTTGTTAAATTGTGTGACATAGTCAGGTGTGTGCTTAACCTTACATATGCTCATCCCTTTTTTTAGACGTTTCCCTCTTGGTTGTGGGAACCAAGCATGTTGAAGTCACAAGAGTCAGGATCCTCCAAGCATACCCAGGAATATATGATTAAGAAAGTGATGTTGAGGATTCCAAAGTCATTGACCTCAAACATCACTATCAAACCTTTCAAGAGGGTTTTTGAGTAATCTATAAGTAACCAAGTACATAAGAATTTCACAGATAAACCCAATAAGAGAATATGCAGACACTCAGAGAAGGCTACCCAGAAATAATAGGCTTTCAAAGTCACAATAGCATTCCACAAAAAGGTCAACTGGCCCAGTATTTCTCCTTCCTTTCACAACAAACTGTTCAGCAATAGCAGCAGAATGGGTCACCATTACCTGTTGCTTCTGCTTCCAGTTATTTCCTGGAAGCAACTCTAGTGTAGGTACTACCACCTATACTTCAACTCCTAGGTTATAGTGAAGCTCTAACATAATCTAGTCCAACTGCCTGATGTTAACTAAGAAAGCAGTGGACCAAAAAGATAAATGGACTTGCCCGAAGTCACATAGCAAGCGAGTAAGAAACCTAGCTACAAATATGCAAATACTGAAAAACACTGTCTTTAATGCAACTATTACTGTTGCTCTTCTAGTTCACTGGTTCTTAAATTTTTGTTTTCCATATCTTGGTACTATTAAACATTACTGAGGATCTGTCCAAAGAGTTTTTGGTGTAGGTCAATGTATAGATATTTACCATATTAAAGATAAAAATTAATTTTGAACTTATAGACCCTCTGAAAAGGTTTCAAAGACTCCCATGGTTCCCTGGACCACACTTTGAGAATTATTGTTTTAGATTACAAGTGTCCAACCTTTGAGCCAACGGCTGGAGAAGGTTGTGAAATTAGTGCCCATATATCTGCTCATGGTGTCTGTAAACTCATATGCCAACTAAAAACTGTCAATTTGATTTTTATTTAGCTCTAACAAAATTAGCAGTGTGACAGCTTAATAAATAAGTAAACATATCTTCTGTAGCTTGAATAATGTCTCACATGTGTATTATTTTACAAATTTATGCAAATTATATTGAAAGTATTATGAAATTATATTGAAATTTAAAGGTCATTGAATTCACGGTAGTTTTTTGACATAATGCATTTTTCCCAAAGGATATTAACCATGAAACTACTATTATTGTGTTGTTGCTCCTATTTTTGTTGCTGTTGTTGTTGAAATGTCACTTTTCTGAACCAAAAGAAGGAAAATAGCTCAGATCTGGACAAAAAGGAGAGATCCCAAAAAATGTTTAAATTGGGCAAGTATCAAGAGATCAAATGAGATAATAAATGTACACCATCTAAAGAATCATGAGATAATATTTAAACACTTAACTGCTCTAATTCTTCCATAGCTGTGTACAGGTGATGGTTTTTTGAAGGCTCAGCATTCTCTGGCTTTCCAAAATGACAGCCCCACTACTCCACACACAGCACAGCCTGACTGTGGGAGGAAACAGATGATCTACCTTCTGTGGATTTTTTTCTCTGCTTATGTCCCTACATAGAGACAAAGAGAATGCTCAGGATGAATAGCATTGATCACCAAAATATTTCTTTCATGTGACTAGATAACACTTCTCTGCTGTTCTGCTGCTCCTTAGTGCTATGAAGACAATCTTTTGTTTCATCCTTTTTTTTAATCTTAGCTATGGATAATCACCTCTGGCATATTGGAGCTCTTTGGTCACCATCATGTTTCATGTAACAGACATCAAAATAGAACATGCCAAGGTATTATCCCTCATCCCAAGGAGTTTTTTTTCCCAAAAACACTAAGCAGATTATAGCTCTGGAGATCCTTCTACTCCCTTCTCTATTTTTTTCTTTCTCTTTCCCTCTACACCCTTCCCTTCACTTCTTCAGAAGGAAAGGTAACCTAGCCTCCCTGTTTGACCTTGATAGAATAGCAAGTGATTTTGTAAAAACCTTTTCTTTCACATTATACTGGATCATTGTTGGTCCCCTACCTTCTCTGAATGATCATTTTTGCATATATCCAAGTCTGCTTCACTGTAACTGTATGTAGCCTCTTTTTTTTTTCTTTTGGACTAGTCTACCATCTTGTCTCTGTTTTGAGGAATAAGTAGGTACTTTGGAGTCATTCCACCAATCTTCCCTTAATGTTCTACTAGAAGGCATAAACTTCTATACCCTCTCCCTTGTTTTCTTCTTACTCTTGAGGTAGAAACTTGAATTAAAAGTCTCAAAAACTGAGAGCTTTTACTTGCATTTTTAAATAAGATTCTCTTTCCTTTCTTTTCCAAACACCCAAACCCCATCACCATAGTTATGTTTTCTCTTAGAAATCTATTGGTTTATTATCACTCTTTGCAGATGACATGATGGTATACTTAGAGAACCCTAGAGACTCAACTAAAAAACTACTAGAAACAATTAACAACTTTAGCAAAGTGGCAGGATACAAAATAAATCCACATAAATCATCAGCATTTTTATATATTACCAATAAAGTTCAGCAGCAAGAGATTCAAAAAGAAATTCCATTCAAAATAACTGTTGATAGTATAAAATATTTGGGAATTTATCTGCCAAAGGATAGTCAGGAACTATATGAACTAAATTACAAAAGACTTTCCACACAAATTAAATCAGACCTAGTCAATTGGAAAAACTTAAAATGCTCATGGGTAGGACGAGCGAATATAATAAAAATGACAATACTACCCAAACTAATTTACTTATTTAGTGCCATACCAATCAAACTCCCAAGAAATTATCTTACAGATCTAGAAAAAATAGTAGCAAAGTTCATTTGGAAAAACAAAAGGTCAAGAATTTCAAGGGGATTAATGAAAAAAAAAAAGGCTGACGATGGTGGACTTGCTATACCAGATCTAAAACTATATTACAAAGTAGCGATCATCAAAACCATTTGGTACTGGCTAAGAAATAGAGTAGTCGATCAGTGGAATACGATAGAATCACAAGACAAACTAGGCAATAACTATAGCAATTTGGTTTTTGATAAACCCAAAGACCCCAGCTTTTGGGATAAGTATTCACTATTTGACAAAAACTGCTGGGAAAACTGGAAACTAGTGTGGAAGAAATTAGGGCTTGACCCACATCTAACACCACATACCAAGATAAGATCTAAATGGGTTCATGATCTGGATATAAAGAGTGATACTATAAGTAAATTAGAGGAATGTAATATAGTTCACCTCTCAGGCATTTGGAGATGGAATAAATTTATGTTCAAAGAAGAACTGGAACTCTTAATTGAAAACCAGATAGATAACTTTGACTATATTAAGTTAAAAAGTTTTTGTACAAACAAAATCAATGCAGACAAGATTAGGAGGGAAGTAATAAATTGGGAAATCATCTTTACATTCAAGGGTTCTGATAAAGGTCTCATCTCAAAAATATATAGAGAATTGTCTCATATTTATAAAAATTCAAGCCATTCTCCAATCAATAAATGGTCAAAGGATATGAACAGACAATTTTCAGAGGATGAAATTAAAACTATTTATAGTCATATGAAAAGGTGCTCCAAATCACTATTGATCAGAGAAATGCAAATCAAGACAACCCTGAGATACCACTTCACACCTGTCAGATTGGCTAAAATGACAGGAAAAGTTAATGATGAATGTTGGAGGGGTTGTGGGAGGGCTGGGACACTGATGCATTGTTGGTGGAGCTGTGAACGGATACAGCCATTCTGGAGAACAATTTGGAGCTACGCTCAAAAAGTTATCAAACTGTGCATACCCTTTGACCCAGCAGCATTTCTATTGGGCTTATATCCCAAAGAAATCATAAAGAAAGGAAAAGGCCCCACATGTGCAAGAATGTTTGTGGCAGCCCTTTTTGTAGTGGCTAGAAACTGGAAATTGAATAGATGCCCTTCAATTGGAGAATGGCTGAATAAATTATGGTATATGAACATTATGGAATATTATTGTTCTGTAAGAAATGACCAGCAAGATGATTTCAGAGAGGCCTGGAGAGACTTACATGAACTGATGCTGAGTGAAATGAGCAGAACCAGGAGATCATTATACACGGCAACAACAGTACTATATGACAATTAATTCTGATGGACATGGCTCTCTTCAACGATGATATGTTTCAAACCACCTCTAATTGTTCACTGAAGAAAGCCATATACACCCAGAGAGAGGGATGTGAAATGTGGACCACAACATAACATTCTCATACTCCTTGATTGATGTTTGCTTACATTGTGTTTCCTTTATCTGATATATCGTTTGTGTAGATAAGATTTTTCTTGCACAACAATGATAAGTTTGGAAATATGTATACATATATTCGATTTGCCAATATTTTAACATAATTAACATGTAGTGGATATCCTGCCATCTAGGGAAGGGGTGGGAAGTTGGGGGGAAAAATTTGTAATGGAAAGCTATGTAAGGGTTATTGTTGAAGAATTACCCACACATATGTTATGCAAATAAAATAAAAAAAATTAAATTAAAAAAAAGCTTTTTATTTGCAAAACCTATGCATGGGTAATTTTTCAACATTGACCTTTGCAAAGCCTTCTGTTCCAAATTTTTCTCTCCTTCCCCCCCCCACCGCCTCTCCTAGATGGCAGGTAATCCAATATATGTTAACTATGTTAAAATATATGTTTAATCCTATATATATATATATATATATATATATATACATATATACACATATATATATACATATTTATACAGTTATCTTGCCGTATAAGAAAAATCGGATCTACAAAAAAAAAAAAAAAACAATCTGGAAAGGAAAGCAAAATGCAAGCAAACATCAACAGAAAGCATGAAAATGCTATGTTGTGGTCCACTCTCAGATCCCACAGGCCTCTCTCTGGGTGTAGATAGCTTTCTTCATCACTGAACAATTGGAACTAGTTTGAAATATCTCATTGTTGAAGAGAGCCTTGTCCATCAGAATTGATCATCGTATAGTCTTGTTATTGCTGTGTATAATGATCTCCTTGTCCTGCTCATTTCATTCAGCATCAGTTCATGCAGGTCTCTCCAGGCCTTTCTGATATCATCCTGCTAGTCATTTCTTACACAACAATAATATTCCATGACATGCATATACCATAATTTATTCAGCAATTCACCAACTGATCAATCATAGAGTGTTGAACACATAGTCAGGAAGACTTCAATTCAAATCTTCCTCTCACTTTTATTAGCTCTATGACAATTTTATTTACTTTTCTTGAGTCTCCCTTCCCTGTTGGTAACATGGAGAAAACAGTATCTATAGAATCATGGACCAAAGTTATCTATATACCTGTGAAGAACAGAAAACCACAATCTGCAAAAAAAATCAAAATCACAAAACTGGACACCAAATTAAAAAACTTAGAGGGTTTTCTTAAGATTAGGTGATCTCAAAGTCTTTTTCAACTGTTATTGTTCTTCATTCTGTGATTCTAATAATGAGAGAGTAGATAGAACCAGAAGAATACTGGGTGTGTTTAAAAACTGGCTCCCCAGGAAAAATGAAATGTACTGACACCACACTTTTAAGTTTAATCTGCTTTATTAACATTTTCTTCATCACTTTCTCAAATCTAAACAATCAGCAAAATAATAAATCAAGCCCTGATTTACATGTAGTTTGCCAATTCCCAAAATATAAATATTCATGCTGAAAATTTAACATGTCTCAAGAGCCGGTTTGACCTGTCCTCACTGAACCTATAAGTAGAATTATAAATAATGAGAGAAGAAATTGTAAAATAACACTTAGACTTTTAAAATAGAATAGAAAAATAGAATCTCTTGAAAGTGCACTTTAACAAAGAATTCCCATCTTAAAATTAAAAGAATCCATTCCTAGCCTATTAGTCCTACTCTCAGAGGAATAGATTTCAAAAAATTCCCTTTATTAATTCACAACTGTATCTAATAATCCATCTTCTTCCCATTACCATAAATAATAGTAATTAAAACTGGCATGGTGACTCTGGAGATTGCAAAGCATTTTCACACTTGCCTTATATGATCTTCAGAGCAATTCTTTGTTGTAATATATAGCTTCAGGGAAAAGGAAAGTTATGATGATCACCATTTTACAGATGAAGAAAATGAAGCTTAAAAAGACTAAGAACTTATTCATGATTGCTTAGTATCTTATGCAGCACTCAAAAACAGGTCTTGTTGATTCTGAATCTATCCATCAATTAATCAATAAACATTTAACTTTAATAACACCATGTGATGTTATCTCTCAACACTATCCTCCATTCAGGAAATCAGCTAAGCTTGCAGTTTGAAAGAGGAAAAACAATGTACACTCCTAATCAACAGTAGACAATGAAGCAGGAATGCTGGGTAACTGAGTAAAAAAATAGCTAGTTCAAATGTGCTGTCTTTGGACTTTTCTCTATCTGTCCTGAAGTTATTTTCTTAACTCAACCTTGAAATTTTTCTCCTGAGTTTCAAGCCATTTTACACTGACCTTGCAATAGAATCCAAAGTCTTCAGTAATTCCATCTCCAGGACAGGATGATGTCTGACAGCTTTTGCTAATTGGTTCTTTTTCTTCATTGTCATAGTTTCAATACATCCTCATGGTTGGCTGCCCTAGTACATGAGTTATGGAAACAGTCAGGTTAATCTCACCTCTCCTCTGAATGTTACATGGTATTTTTATTACAACAAAATTGTCTTCCTCTTTCAGTGTCAAGGTAGAATTGGGAATCTTTTGGTCTTGTTGTTTGCAAGAAATTAACAAGCACTGGCCATTTCCAGAAGAGACTCTAGAGGTCAACTAGTCTAACCCCTTCCCCATTCTCATTTTACAGATAAGGAAACTGTGTAAGAAAGATCAAGTGCCTTGCCCAAAGTTGGTATCAGAGGTAAAATTTGAAAACCATTCCCTTGAGGCCAGAACCAACTTTATACTATATCAAACTGCTACTTTTACTAACTTTCCTATGCATGGAAAAGCTGTGATAGGTCCTAATATGTTGAAAAAACTTTTGAGTATGGAACCAGTGATAAACTCTCTTCTGTTCCAAAGACCAGTCTAACTGAATTCAGAAGATCTCATCTACAAGTATTTTTAAGCACCTACTGGGTACCAAACAATGTGCTAAGGATCATGGATAAAAAAACAAACAAAAGAAGAAATCTATTGATCAATTCTGATGGACATGGCTCTCTGCAACAAAGAATTGTCTCAAACCAGTTCCAATTGTTCACTGAAGAAAACCATATACACCCAGAGAGAGGGAAATGAAATATGGACCACAACGTAACATTTACATGATCTCTATTGACATTTGCTTGCATGGTGTTGCCTTTCTCTGATTCTTTTTTTTTTCTTGTAGATAGGATTTTTCTTGCATAACTTCTCAAGCATTTCAACATTATTAACATGTAGTGGACTTCCTGCCATCTAGGGGAGGGGAGGGGACTGGGGGTAAAATTTGTAATGGAAAGCTTTGTAAAGATCAATGTTGGGGAACTACCCATACATATGTTATACAAATAAAAAATTTTAATAAAAAAATTTAAAAAAAAAGAAGAAATCTATGGAGACTGAATCTGGATCAAATCTTAATATTTTCACATTTTTATGTTGTGGTTTGTTTGTTTGCTTGTTTTTTGTTTCTTTCTCATTTTTTTTTCCTTTTGAGCTGATTTTTCTTGCACATGACAAATGTTTTTAAAGAATCCCATTTTAGTTTAATGATATGCCAAAAGCCAAATTGCAAAAGATTTAGGAGTAGAAGGAAAGAAAGTAAGATAAAATGTGTAAAAAGTTTCTTTTATGATTTTTATTAAAAAGGGAAGAGACATAAGAGTATGATGGTTTGAAGAGATGGTACAGTCCAGTTGAGGTTAATGAATAATGGGGAGGGGGGAAATTTGTTAAATTTAAATTTACAAAGTAAAGAACTAATTGATAGGGAGAGATTAAAAATTGTGATGATTGTTTAAGATCTAGTTCACTATAGAATGAAAATTCCAAAGGCACAGTAAAAAGGATGAGCAGAGTTGGAATGGATTTAGGAAAGGGAAATGTTTAGGAAGCTGGGTTTTCTCTTAGTCAATTGATAATTAAGTAGCAGAGGGATAGGGAGTGTTAAAGATGATAAGAATTTTTTAGTCATGAGGATAGCAGAGGGAGATAAATGACAATGGTCAGTCTTAGAGGTTGTGTCACATGATCTTGACTGATCTTGGCAGCTTTACCCAGCAGATAAAACAATGTTATAGGCCTTGATATTGTAGTAGCTCTTCTGGGCTATGAGATAATCTTTCTTGACTTGCTGTGTCTATGTGATACCAGCAGGGTAATAGTGACATGGGTAGAGTTCTATGTCACCTTTCTTACCTGGGAAAAAAAATGGTCCTTCTATTGTTTGGATGAGGGATAATAGAATATAATTAGTAAATGGCCAGCCACAGAGTCATGAAAAAAGAACAAATTTCAGTTCCTGTCTCTGACTGATACTTACTGTGATGGGTCAAGTCCATTACCTGCTCAATATCGTCAAGCAACTCTCCAAAACTAAGTGGTAGAACAATCTCTCATCTGTATGAGTAGAGTTTTCCTCACTGTAAATTCCTCACACTAATGAAATAATGAATTAAAAAATATTAGAATAAGGCAATGTATAAGTCCACAAATCAATAAAGAAATAGAGACGTCTTCTATTGAAGGTAAGCCTAAAGACTTTTCACAAGAAAATATTGAGACTAATCTATTTGGTTTCATTCAAAATCAATAGTATTGTAGAACCAAATATTTTTTGAGTCCTTAGAGGCCATCTAGCCTAACCTGATCATTTTACATATGAGAAAACAGAGGCTCAGGGAAGTTCATTGATTTAGCCAAGGTCACACAGGTAATAAGCATCAGAGACAGGATTTGAACCCATGTCTGAATCCCCAGCCAGACTTCTTAGCACTCAGATAGCAAGGAAATAAACAGTATTAGAGGAAAATTCTGGACCATGGCAGATTTTGTTGGTTCTCCTCTCTTATGAACTAAACTAATTGCACTTTTATTAACCACCCACTCTACAATTCTTGCAGGAGTAGTAGGAGCTTCTTCATAGATTAAATTGTTGTGGTGAATACAATCAGTTTACCTCAAATTCCACAGTTAGTTGTTTCTGTTGAATTACAGAATTAAAGATCTACATTAAAACACAAATATCTTAGTATTAATACTATTGATATTTCCTAATATTTGAATAATATTTCCAAACATTGGTTTGGGGGTCCTAGGTTCCCAAAGGAATTCTAAAGTTCAGTCCTAAAATTTAAGGGGCTTATGATTTGTGAAATCATTGAATCTTAGACTATTTTTTGGCCTTGGAGGTCAGCTGATATCATTTCTTACACAAACTAGAAATATCATCTATAAAAACCTTGATGGATATTCATCCAGACTCAACCACTTCTAATCAGAACAAAATCCTTTGCAAACTGTTCAATTTTTTTTTATCAGTTCTAGTATTTAAAGAAATCTTCCTTGTATTTATCAAACATCTGCCTTCTTGTAACTTCCACCCATTGGTTTTTTTAGTTTTGTCCTCTAGAGCTACAAATAAACAAATCAAATTCCTCTTCCACATGACAAAGATTAAATATTTGAAAACAATGACTGTGTACCCACTCCCTGGAGTCTTTTCTTTTCCAGAGTAAATGCTCCTATTCCTGACTTTTATGAGTTTCTTATTATAATTCTATAATATGGTTTCTAAGTCTTTTCACTAACCTATTCACCTTCAATTCGACATGCTCCAATTTGTCAATATACTTTTTTAACTTTGGCTCTGAACACAATACTCCAGATGCTGCCTGAATACTGCCAAATACAGTAGAACTATAACTTTTTCCTTCTCTAGAATGATCATTGAATTATAGATTTTAAGCTGGAAAAATTTATAGAATCTATTTGTCCCCTTCATTCTTTAGATAAGGAAATGAATCTCATAATGGTTAAATTATTTGTCCAAGGTCACACAAATAACAAAGGGCAGAACTAGAACCCCTGATTCCAAAATGGGATGTAAGCTAGGAGGAAGAGAATGTTGAAATGTCAATGAAAATGGAAAAAAAATAATCCTCCTTTGTCTGTAATTATTCCTAGGCTTTAAACATCTTTCTATGAAGGTTTCTTGCTTCTTTCTGGCAATATGGAATGACTTGCTGGAAAGAGCACTGATTCTACAGTAAAATGGCTTTATGTTTAAATCCTACTTCTTACACTTCCTGTGTGTCCTTGTACAAGACACTTAACTGCCTTGAATCTCATTTGTAAAAAATAATAAGTTTGTTCATCAATGCCTTTAAGAACTTTTTCAGCTTTAGATACTATGGCTTTACAATAATTAAAGTAAGTATACATTAATAAGTAAGAGACTAGGCTATAATTGAATTATGTAATGAGTATAGACTCACAAGTTTAAACCGTATTACTTCTAACTTCCTTATGTAGATTTTTAGGTAGATCTCATTCTCTAATTCATGCAGAGGCAACATTGTGACCCATTAGTCCATTGCTCCATTCAACCTGAATAAAAACTTTTTGTACAAAAAACTAATATAGAAAAGTGTTCATGATTGCACATGTATAACCTATGATTGCTTACTATCTTAGGGAGGGGGAGAGTGGTAGGGATAGAATTTGGAACTCAAAACTTTAAAAAAGTTTTTAAATTATTTTAACAGGTAAATTGGGGAAATGAAATATATATATGAAATATTATAAGAATCATTTGAAGTTCTAGTCAGGATTGCTGGGAAAGGATTCTGGGAAGATAGCAGAGTAGGTCAGAAAATTCCAAACTATATATTTCCTCCACAAACAAGACAAAATATCACCTTAAGTTGAACACAGAGCAACAAAAATAAATAAGAGTTAGGACAGAACAATAGTCCTCCTGGAACTACTGGGGAAGATTGAAAGATAGATCTAAAGACAATAGTTTGGGCTGAGTAATGTGTAAGCACCTCCAGGCTTGCTCCACTGAAATAGCAAACAATGAACCCTGGAACCAGCTAGATTGGGTCGTAACTTCAGCCTCAGTTACAGGAATTTTTATCTCCTGGTTAGTGTGAGGAGTTGGGTGTCTGAGTTATGGAAGATTGAGAGGACCTCTGCTGACAAGGTATACCAGGCCCAGATATGCTGCTGAGATGGAGCCCTGGCTGAGAAGGGATCAGCACTCACTAGGTAAGAGCAGAAGCTATAAGCCATGGATGCTGCAAATTATGGGCACTTCCCAGTTCCTATGCCAAGCCAGAGGGGAGGATTGAAAGTTATAGCCACTGCTAAAATGACAGGAAAAGTTAATGATGAATGTTGGAGGGGTTGTGGGAGGGCTGAGACACTGATGCATTGTTGGTGGAGCTGTGAACGGATACAGCCATTCTGGAGAACAATTTGGAGCTATGCTCAAAAAGTTATCAAACTGTGCATACCCTTTGACCCAGCAGCATTTCTATTGAGCTTATATCCCAAAGAAATCATAAAGGAAGGAAAAGGCCCCACATGTGCAAGAATGTTTGTGGCAGCCCTTTTTGTAGTGGCTAGAAACTGGAAATTGAATAGATGCCCTTCAATTGGAGAATGGCTGAATAAATTATGGTATATGAATGTTATGGAATATTATTGTTCTGTAAGAAATGACCAGCAAGATGATTTCAGAGAGGCCTGGAGAGACTTACATGAACTGATGCTGAGTGAAATGAGCAGAACCAGGAGATCATTGTACACGGCAACAACAGTACTATATGACGATCAATTCTGATGGACATGGCTCTCTTCAACAATGAAATGTTTCAAACCACCTCCAATTGTTCACTGAAGAGAGCCATATACACCCAGAGAGAGGGATGCGGGATGTGGACCACAGCATAACATTCTCATGCTCCTTGATGGATGTTTGCTTGCATTGTGTTTCCTTTATCTGATATGTCGTTTGTGTAGATAAGATTTTTCTTGCACACCAATGATGGGTTTGGAAATGTGTATACATATATTCGATTTGCCAATATTTTAATATAATTAACATGTAGTGGATATCCTGCCATCTAGGGGAGGGGTGGGGAGTTGGGGGGAAAAATTTGTAGCGGAAAGCTATGTAAGGGTTATTGTTGAAGAATTACCCACACATATGTTATGCAAATAAAATAAAAATTAAAAAAAAAAGAAAAGAAAGTTATAGCCACTGAAGGATTCTCAGGGTGTGAGAACATTTCCAGCATAGTGTGTTCCAAGGTGTAGCTATGCTTAGAAGGGAAAAGGAGTGCAGAGATTAGGATTGGGACAAAGATCAAAAAAGAATAGTAAAAAGGACCTGAGGATAGAAACATCACTTACCACACACTAGGACTAGAGGTGATTATATTAGCAAGATGCTATACATAAAACAAAAAAAAATGAGTAGACAAAAGAAAAAGGATTCAGCCATGGATAGTTACTATGGATATAGAAAATACTGGGGTTCATACTCAGAGGAGAATACTGAAGTAAGAAAAAATCTCTCTAACCCAAAGAGTAACAATAAATGGTCACCTGTCCAAAATGAATTCATAGAACTCAAAAAAGTCTTTACAAATCAAATAAGAGAAATATTTTAAAAATAACAATCCAAGAAAAATAAGATTATGAAAGGAAAGTCAAGTAACTGGAAAAGGAGATTCAGAATAAGGAAGAAAATGACACCTTGAAAATTAGAATCAGGCAGGGGAAAGCCAGCAAAATTATGAGACCAAGAAATCACAAAACAAAATATAAAGAATGAAAAAATAGAAGAGAGGGTGAAATATAAGAAAAACAACAGATATGGAGAACAGAATAATTAGACTACCTGAAAGCTACAATCATATAAAGAATTTTGACACACTAATACAAGAAGCAATTAAAGAAAATAGTCCTGAAGTGTCAAAACAAGAGGGGAAAACAGAAATAGAAAAAATTCACCCATTACCACCTAAAATAGATCTTAGGAGAAAAGCCTACAGTAATATCATAGCCAAACTCTGAAATTGAAGTTTAAGGAAAACTTACTATGAGTAATAAGGAAAAAAAAATTCAAATGCAATTATAATTATACAAGACTATAGCAGCTACACTAAAAGATTGAAAAACTAGGGTCGATGCTGAAAATATCATATTGAGCAAAGTTAAGCATAATACAGAAGGGAAAATGAATATTCAATGAATTTCCAGACTTTCACAATTTTGTTGCAAAAAGACCTGAACTTAATAGAAAACTTGACATATGAGACCCAAGAAAAATGTGAAGTAAGCATCAAAGACTAATTACAATAAGAACAAATTGGTTACTTTTTATACATGGAAATATAAACCATATGTCTTAAAATTTACATTAGTAATTGGGTAGTTTGAAAGAAAGATTGAGATAGAACTAAGTATGATGTGATTCTAAAAAGCAAAACCATGTAGAAAAAGATAAAAGAAATAAGGCACGAGTGGAATTAGATAGGAAGAAAGAATTCCAGAACCCTTCTGTCATCAGGAGTAGTCTAAAGAGGAAACAATACATACATACATACATACATACATACATACATACATACATACATTGTGTTTATATAAAAGCCTTCTGAATTCAGAAAGAAATAAGTGAGGAAAAGGATGGAGGGAGAATGAAGGAGAGATTTTCAGAGGGAACCCTATTCATATATCTGGATTAAAAAGAGAACTACTTGTGGGGGAAGTGTGTGTGTGTGTGTGTGTGTGCATATGTGTATATATGTGTGTAAATATATATAATTATGTATATGTGTGTTATCTATTTGGAAGGGCACAAAAGTCTTCAAAATTCATATAGAAACGAGAAGGCAAGGGGATAGGGATGGGGACAGCATAAGAGAGGGATTTTTAAAGAAGGTTTAGGATAAGTAATAGGAAGGCAAAGTAGCAGGTAGAAGTAAAGTAGAGGAGTCAGAAGAACTAGGAATAAGGTGAAAGGTAGAAGTAAAGCAGGAGTGAGAAGGGACAGAAATATGATGAGGAGAGTGAGGAGAATAGAAAGAAGGAAAATAAGTAAGAAATAAATTATAGTTTAGAATGTGAATTGGATGAATTCACCCATAAAATTGTAATAGATAATTTTTTAAAAATTTGAACTCAACAATATGTTACATCCCAGAAAGTTTATTTTAAAATGATAGATACATACAAACATAAAATAAAGATCAGGAATAGAATTTATTATGTGGGGAGGATTCTGGGAAGATGGTGGAGCAAATCCGAAAATTCCAAGCTTTCCAGATTTCCCCCACAAACAAGATAAAATTTCACTTCAAGGTAAACATATATTGATGAAAAACAAATAAAACTTAAAACAAAAACAGGGATTCTCCTGGGACAACCCAAGAAGACTTCAGGAAAGATCCTTAGACTGAGGTTTAACCAGATGTGAAATATAAATACCTGAAGCTTAGCTCCACAGGAACAGCAAGGGAGTACTCTGAGGCTACCTGGATTCTAAAATAAGGAATGAAAATGAATGAAAACAAAGACGGGCAGCTCACAATGTGAACACAATTAAGCATGTGTGCATAGGTATGTATACACATATACATGTATAGATACATATATGCATACATGTGTGAACTGCATTGCATAGCTATTTATAATCATGCATATACACATTCGTAAGCATATATGTAAGACTGTGCTATGGTTATTTCCATTTGTCCTGTTTCTCTGAAGATGGATAGTATCTTCCTTCATAAGTCTGAGTCTTTCCATATGCCTCCAAATCTGCCAGTTCATCATTTCCTATACCACAGCAATATTCCAATCTTACACTTCCTAGTTATATTAAATTATTGATATATAGGCTTTCTTGAAATGGATATCTTGCTTTGTATTTTGAATCTTCTCATGTTCTGCTGTGCACAATGTGCTGTTTTTTTTCTTTTCTTATTTCATATTTATTTTTTAAATAAATAAATAAAATAAGTTCTAGTCTGAAATATTTGGCAACTCCTACATAGTGATAAATATTACAAGGTGGCCCCTCCATAGGTATCTATGATTAAAAGTGCAAGACAGAAGTTGAGTGACATGAGAGTTCTAAAGACAAAACAAAGTGAATTTATTTCAGAATTATACTCTTGTTCTTTTTGCTCATGGCAATAAACAAATAATGGTGACAAAGCTACACAAAACTACAGATGTTAATGCTATAAGAGTGAAGTACCAGAAATGGGACACACAAAAGAAAAAATACTTGGGGAGGAGAGTTTTCCAGCTAGGGCTCAGATGTCACAGAACTCCATACATTGTTGGTAACAAAATCAAAGAATCTCAGAATTAGAAGGGATCTGAGAAGTCACTTAATACAACGCATACCCCTAAAAGGAATTTAACAGGGGCTCATCTATCCCTTTCTTACAAACCTTCAAGCTGATCATTCCACTTTTGAATAGCTTTCACTATAAGAAAGTTTTTCTTGACATCAGGCAAAAATTGGACTCTCCTCCCCATTTCCTACTTTTGCCTTTTGAAGCCAAGTAGAACAAAATTATTAATCCTTTTTCCACATGATAGCTATTTATGCATTTGAAGACAACCATTCTGTTCTTTGAAGTCTTTTCCATGTTAAACATTCCTAGGTTCTCCAATTGATCCTGAAATGGCATGATTGTGAAACCCTTTACCCCTTCACCAGAGGAAGTTGCCTTCCTCTATTGAAGTCAGCTTGTCAATGCCTTTCCTAAAATGAAGTAATTAAAACTGCACATGATTCTCCGGATATGCTCTGATCATGGTATATGCATTACTATTAACACTACTTTTTTAATACATTCTAACATTGCATTTGCTTTCTTGTCTACTACATTGTATAAATGATTCATATTGAGCTTGTATTCCACTAATATACACAGATGTATATCATGAGTTACTCTCTAGCCAAGCCTTCATTATCCTGTGATTGTAAAATTGATGTTTTGAATTCAAGTGTAAGAATTTATATGTACCTATTATATAGATATCTATATAAAATTCACTTTATTATACTTGCATCAGTGTTATATTTTATTAAGATATAAGGAATCTTATCTCTTCATATATTTGAGCTTTTTTTCTTATTTGGAGTCATTTAAAATAGAATAATCATAAAATTTATATCTTTATCTAACTCAATGATAAAAAATATTAAACAGCACTGGAGCACTACAGAGAAAACTTCTTTCTAAACTTATATCAAACCAATTATGATACTCAATAATCCCAACCATTCAAGCAATTGGGCCGCTAGGTGGCACAGTGGATAGAGTGCCAGATCTGGAGTCAGGAAGACTCATCTTCCTTCATTCAAATCTGACCTCAGATACTTATAACTCTGTGACCCTTGGCAAATCACTTCACCCTCTTTACCTCAGTTTCCTCATCTGTAAAATGAGCTGGAAAAGGATATAGCAAGTCACTCAATATCTTTGCAAGAAAAACTCCAAACGGGGTCATCAAAAGTAGGATATGACTGAAATGATTGAACAACAACATTCCACCTATTTTAAATTCATTTGATTGAATTACTATTTAATTCACGTTTCCATGTTTTCCACAAAAATACCATGAGAGACTTTGTCAAATATTTTAATAATATCCAGATATAGCTACAATCAGTACCATTAACATACCAGTTTAGTAAACTTGTCCAAAAAGAAATTAACGTTTACTTAAAATATTCTTGATGAAATCATTCCAATTGGCTCTTTGTAAGCATGGCTCTTTCTTCTGGATTATCATATACCCTCCTTTTAATATTACACTCCATAATTTTGTCCAAAATATGTCAAGTTCAGTCATCTATGTATTATTGACTCTTCCCTTTTTGAAAATCAGAACATTTATTTGGCTTTTCATTACACTGTTTAGATTATTAGATAATCAGATAAGACATTCAGTAAGCAATTACTAAATACCAAACACTTTAGTAAATGGTAAGAATACAAAAACAAGCCAAAAAAAAGATAATTCTTGCCCATGAAGAGCTTGCAATCTAATGGGGGAAGGCAATAATAAAAGCAAGTCAGAAAGGGAGTGAAAAGAAAAAAAGAAGAATGTACAAAGTGGAAGGCTCTAGAAAGTCAGGAGTTAAGTCATTAGAATTGAAAAAAATGACTGGCATGGGTACTTCCTCAAATGGAGATTCCAGTGTGAAAATCATCAACAGGAAAACGTAAATGGAATTCTACAATGCTGTTCCCTTTCATATGCTTTTCAATGCTTACTGAGAGAAGTGAAGTAATTTCAATTACCAATCCTTTCAAATCCTAAGGATTGGTTCATATAAGCCTAGTGTACTTTTTGTAAAGTCAATTGAGATACTTACATTTATACAGTATTTGTCATGTACCAGGCACTTTTCTAAGTACATTACTCATTTTAGCATTTATATAGCAGCTACAATGTGCCAAATACTATGCTAAGTGCTTTTTAAATAGTATTTTATTTGATCCTCTCAACAATTCTATGAAATAGATGTTATTACTACCCCTACTTTACAATTGAGGAAACTGAAGCAAACAGATATTAAAAGAACTGCTTAGGGTCACACAATAATAAATTAAGTGAATCTAATATCATTCCTGTCCCACCCCAGACTGAAACAATTTTCACTTCTTCACAGGAAATCTCCGAAGATGTTTTTTCAAATCACCAAGTCCTCTATATCTTCTCTACTTGCAATTAGTCATTATTGTTAGCAAAATGATAATATACTCGAATTATGATCCTGAGACATTCATTGTAAGCTCTTAAGGTGCCTTCTATATCATCAATTATGTTCAGTCTAGTTTTAGTGTCAAATGCTTTTTTGTATTATATATTCATTGAAAATTGATAATCCCTCTATGCTTTATATGATAATTCCTCTCACTAGACCCTGTGAGGCCAAAGAACAATAGTTTTATCTGAACTATGTATCTACCTTATTACAGGAATCTTCATGCAGCCCGAGTTTAATAAAAATGTTTGTTAAGTTAAATTGAATTCTCTGTTAACCAGAATATTTTCCTCAACTCCCTTTCCTTAGAAAATGAATAGTAATTAACTCTGAAAAATCCTGACCAGAAATCAACAATTAAGTATCAAAGGTCAAAGGGGTGTTTCTTTAGGATAATTAATATTATTTCCCCCCAAAAAAATTGTGTCTCTTTTATTGCATTAGTCCTTATCTTTTTATATGGAGTATCTCAGATGAGATAACATTTGTAAAGTGTCTTACAAATCTTTAAAAGGTATAGAGTTTGGTGTAAAGAAACTAGAGTTATACCTCTACCTGCCTAAATTTCAGTTAAAATTTTGATAAATGACTTGTATAAACAGAGAATAAATGACTTGCCTATGCAAAAATCATTTATCCTAATTTTCCTCATCTGTCAAATGGGAATACCTGTAGTGCCAACCTCATAAGATTATGTACCACAAATGAAAAAAATATATAGAAAATGACATCACAAATTGAAAAGTGCTATAATATTGCCAGTTATTACTTTAAAAGAATTCTCTTGAAGCAACAACAGAATTGTAGAATGCTAAAGCAAAAAACATTTAATTAATTTGACCCCTCTGCCAGAGTGAGAAAATGCCAAACAGCTCCAAGGAAGGGAATAAAGACTGATAATGTTAAGAAACTCAGTCAGAGTGTGGTCCTGATTACAACTGGTTCCAACCCTAGCTGTTCTCTTCTAGGAATTAGTTTCCCAAAAACTATTACACAGCACTGAGATGGTCTTTAAAAATAGTTGAAATAGAAGACGTACCAACCCAGTATTTGAAGACGTCTAGAGATTTCATGTGGCTCAATGGTTTGGCTTTTTATCTTTTTTCCCACTTTGGTATGTAACTAGGGCTTGGGGAGGCTGTATAGGAATGCCAGATGTTGGACTTTGCTGAAATGGCATAAGGAACATCCAGAAAACTTCAGTTTATGCAACCACCCACTGTGCTACAGACCAGAGTCCATGAAGATTTTCCCTGAACTGTCTACAACAGGACTAATTTCCTCTATTTATCCTGTTCAAGGACTATGGAGAGGAAAGAATATGGGAAAGAGAGACAGACAAACAGAGATGGACAGAAACAGAGAAAAGCAGAGAGACAGAGAGACAAAGAGAGAGAACAGCCCTTCTTAATTTAAAAAAAAAAAAACACTCCAGAGGTTTCAGCATACAGAAATTGGTTGAATTGAATTCAAAACAAAAACTATTAAGTACTTATTACATGCCAAATAATGTAATAGGAACTAGTAAAATAAATTATTTTTAAACAGTAATAATAATGATGACAACAATAATCAGTGAGTAGCATTTATGTAGTATTTTTATAATGGTATTATCATCCTCATGTTACAGATAAGGAAACTGAGATTTAAACAGCTAGTAAGTGTCTGTGGCAAGTTGTGCCTCATCTCAAAGGGTTTCTAACCTGTTCGGAAGAAAACAGTTACACAAAAAAATGCTATATGCATATATATGTATATATATGTATATATATATAAAGTAATGTCCGTGGAGAGGTACAGATCAAATACATATCATAGCTTATTCAGAAGACAACAAGAAGGTTTACCTTCTGATATTAAGATCATATTTTTCTTCCCATCCATCTCCCCACAATACATTTACCCAGAGTACTAGAGACCTTCACTGAAGTTTTCCAACATGATATGGATATCACTGTAACACTCACATATGTCATTTGTTATTACCTATTCTAACCATTCCTAGATGATATCATTTAGATCATTTCTTATACACTTATCATCACTGGTATTATGCTGCCTATTTATACCCATAATGCACTTTTCTATAACACTTTATATTGCTAACACTTCAGACTTTTTTTGTAGATTATGCCATTCTATGATTCATGGCTATATAGAATCCTTCAGAAAGTATTGCTGTTAAAATATTTGGGTTATATGTGTGGGTGAGAGAGAAAAAGAGACAGAGAAACAGAGACAGAAGCAGAGAGACAGAGACAGACTGAAATAGACAGAGACCGAAATGCAGAGATCTGCTTATCACAACTAAGAGTGCTGTACAATTTCCTTAATATAATCCATCCTTCCCTCTTTCTCGTTTTTAGGCAGTGACAGTGTTTGTTCAAGATATATTAACCAAAAGGAAGCATTTCAGCTCCAAACTCGCACTCTGGAACCAAGCTTCTTCACCTCAGTCATCTTCCTCCCTGTTGTTTCTGCTATTGCTTTAGGAGGCAGTGCAGTGCTGGAGAGATAGTGCAGACTTTGGCCCTGGAGAATCTAGGTTCAAGTGTTATTTTTGATGTTTGTCATGTTGTATGACCATGGGCAAGTCATTTAATCATAGCTAATATATTTATCACTCTCATTTGATCCTCATAACAATCTTAAGAAGTAGATGGGCTTCTTTTTCTATATACCGACAGATTCAAACTAGATGGTCTCTCAGGTCCCTTACAAATATGATCCTGTGATTCACCTTCTGAACCAATCTTCCTGAGACCATAAACAGGGGCAACTAAGCTCTTCGGCTCCAAACTCCTCCCCAAGGATCAAGGTTCTTCAAGCATTATATCAATAGTACCTATTTACTGCATAACATTTTGTTTTCTCATTATTTCTTTGGTTTCAGTCATTCAGTCATGTTCAACTTTTTCTGATCCTCTGAGCCATTACATATGCTTATGCTCTCCCTTATCTTTCTGTCCAAGTTCATGTTCATTCTTTGCAAGATACCACCTTGAGTCCAGGCCTCAAAGGGACTCAATCACTGATGAGGGAGCCAAGATAAGCAGTAATTGGAGATCTGCCAGCAAGATAATGAAAGCTTTTGGGTAGGAGTTTCATTCAATCTGTAAGGAACTGAGTCATTTACTTTAAAGAATAACTGAGACTTAGGCCCAGGGTTTCATCTTGAGTCTCATCCTAATTAAAGTATGAGTTGAATACTAGTTGGGAGATGAGGGAAGGAGATGGTTATATTTCCACATTTCTTTATCTACTTGATAGAGGAATATAATTATATTTCCCTAGAAATATAAGCAAAACTGTATCTTCTCTAAAACTTCTTGGTTCTGAACAACACATCTACTGTTAAGAATAAGTTATATCTCCGTTGCTGTTTGGCCAGGTCAAAGTACTGCCTTGATTTAACAGAAGTATCTAGCACATGTCCATGGGATATATTTTTTATTAAATATTGTTTAATTGCTTCCATTTCTATGTAAAAAAAAGTAAAGCATTATGTACAAGCATGCATAGTTGCCTATTCTTTCCTGAAGAGAATTGGATTCATTATGAAAAAGTCATTTGATTAGGGTTTCATGAACTACAGCAATATCGGGGAGAAGCAATGCTTGACGAATAGATGGGGACTCAGAGATTCACTTAACTGGGAAAATCCATGTTATTTATTGCTCCTGGATCAAGGGTTCTTAACCATTTTTGAGTCAGAGATATTTCTACCAAACTGATAAAACCAATGGCCTTCAGCGATGTGCAGATGAACAATTTTTATAGATTTTGATCTTCTCAGCAATATAATAATCAAAGACAATTCCAAGACCCATAATTGAAAATTCTATCCACAATCAGAGAAAGAACTATGGAGTCAGAATTCAGATCTAAGCATATTTTCACTTTTTAGTTTCTTTCTTCTTTCTCATGATTTTTCCCTTTTCTTCTGTTTCTTCTTTCACAACATGATTAATGTGGAAATGTGTTTAATATGATTGTACAAGGATAACCTATATCAATCAGACTGCTGTTTTGGGGAAGAGTTAGGAAAGAGAATGAGGGAGAAAAAATGGAAATTGAAATCTTATAAAAGTAAATGTTGAAAATTAATGAGTAACTTTTTACAAAAAAAATAGGAGACCATGGCCTTGCAAAATATAAAAATGACAGAATGACTGAAGATGCTGCAGAGCTGAGCATCTAAGAATCACAAGGGGAGAAGGTTAGTAGGGCACAGGATAGATATTCCTTATGTTCATAGTTTTTCTTAGGAATTGTCCTGGGTCAAATTTTGAGAAAGGAAATATTATGACACATCAAATTAGATACATTAAATTATTGGAGATAATTACAAGTTAGAGCACAGATTAAGAAAGTAATTTTCTAATACTGAACAATTTAGCAATGTCATAGAACATTGCTTTTTACTTAACATAATAAACTAAAGTGGATATTGAGCAACTGAAGATATAAAGATGAAAATGTAGATTAGCCTTAGAAATTCATAGCTATATTTCACTCTACAATATCTATTTAATTCAACAAGCAATTATTAAGTTTTTAAGGGCAATTGCTAGTGCAGTTGAAAGAATGCTAGGCTTTTAATCAGGAAAACTCATCTTCCTTATCTGACTTCAGACACTTGTTAGGTGTATGACTCTGAGCAAGTCACTTAACCCTGTTTGCCACAGTTTCCTCAACTATAAAATGAGCTAGAGAAAGAAATGGGAAATCATTCCAGTATCTTTACCATAATATCCCAAAATGGGGTCATGAAGAATCACAGATGACTGAAGACAACCAAACAAAAACGGCAACATTAGAACAAAGGTTTTTCATTTTTTGTGTTACATATTTGTATTATACCTTAATATTATGTGTGATTTATATAATGTATTTTATATTATACATTTATATTGTAGAAATAAAATTAATAAAAATTATTTTCCAAAGGGGGAAAAAAGAATAATGGTCTGTCGGCTACATTCATAATTGAAAGAAATATTGCAATTCATCAAGAGACCTAGGAGTAGGGGAAGACAATGCATTTGTTGAGAAGATAGTATGTGCCAAGAATTTGTGCTAAATTCAGGGAATGCAAATACCCACAAAAAGCAATCTGGTGCCTACCCTCAAGAAGCATATACTCCAATGGGAGAAAACAACACTTAAAAGATTTAAAAAAGAGGCACTGCAAGGTTCAGGAGTCAAGGGAATTATGAGTTGAATCAGGTTTGGAGTAGGCAAGATTTTCACTGATGCCTCTTCATCAGCCCCTTATTAGAGAGGGCTTATCAGACTACCTAAGGAATAGGAAGTAAGGGAAAATAAAACAGGTTAAGACTTGTATAATCTTAATAGTGGGGTCATATACATAAATGGTCCCTACTACTGGGCAAGGTATAGAGGACCAATGTTAGAGAGAAGGCAGAGGGAAAAGTGACAGAGACAGAAACACAGAGACATGGAAAGAGATACAGAAACAGACAGAGAGACAGAGACAGAGAAACACACACACATAGAGAAGAGAGAATAAAGTCACAGATATAGTAATAGGTGTTATGTTATGGAGAGAGAAATGGATATAAAGACATGTAGTTATACTTATGGATATAGCTATAACTATAGCTATAAAAATATTTATAGCTCTGTGTATGTGAATATATATAAATAGCCATGAAGAAAGAGAAATAGAAGTAGTGATGATAGATAAGGATATGGTTATAGATATCGCTATCAATATAGATATATCTATATATATAGACATGGAGAGATATAGAGGTTTAGCTGTAGCTGTAGTAGTAGGTATAGATATGAATATAGACATAGATGAATATATGGATATAGATATAGTTGTTATGTATACACACACACACACATACAGCTGGTGGTTAAAAAGACCCAGTCTACCCCACATGTTAGTTAGAGTTAAGGAAGCTGAGACTCAGGCCAAGTGACTTGCCCCAGATCTCACAAATAGAAAATGATAGAGCTGAACCTGGAATCTAGGCATTTTTTGCCAAATCCAAGACTCTGAGAATTACTTTATTTTGCCTCTCAATACAGTGGGAAAGGTATTGGACAAATATTTTGATAATTTGAGACATTTTGATAATTTGAGAATTCAAGTCTTGCTTCCAGCATAATCTGCCTTGAGTAATAAAATAAGCATTATTACACTGGAAGATAGATTCATTTGAAGGGGGAAATAAGATGAGACAGATAATCATAAAAACTATATATTTCTGAGGAATATAACACAATATTGAATTCTTAACAGATTGAAGGCCAAGTACTAACTCAAGATACTTCCCAGTAATAACATTTTAGGACAAATAGCTTAAGTACATATTTTATCCTCTTTATTACCCCACAAGAAGAACCGCAAGTTTCAGGATGAAAGTCAATTTATCTCCAAGAGTCTAAAACATCATCTTTCAAATATCTAAAATATTAAAGAAATCCCTCCACTGTTGCTTTAGGAGAATTCTAAGAGAGCCATCTGTTCCAAAATATTTCACTGAGGTTTCATTTCTCTACAAACCATAAATGGTAGAAACCTGTTATCAGAGAAATCACCAGAGCCCTCATTGCCCCATAGTTAAAATGTTGAAAAAGATGTTTTTCAATCACTCTGGAATCTGGGAATTGGGCTGCCTTGCTCATGTGCTAGTATGATATACTAAAGTTAGAAAGTTTTTGTTGCCTCACTTCCTTTGGTTTACCTACTTTTTTGTTAACCACAATATTGTAACAATCCCTTTCTTAGACATACAAGAATATGAATTCCAGAAAACCACTAAGATGAGAAGCCTGAAATTCCACCATCATATCTGTGATTCTCTTGCTATATTGGAAAACCAACTTGACCTAACATCATAGTTCCAGGAAACGCCCACTCCTAGAATTGCATTCCTAAAATGTTATGAGGATGCCAAAGAAATTTGTGCTTCCTGGATTTGATTTGGTCAATTTACCATCACAAATATTAAGTGGCATCTATATATATAAATCATCATACTAAGTGATAGGCATATATAGTTGAAAGACAAAACACAAAACAATATGATATAATTTCTACATTTGAGCAGGTTACAAAGAGCATAATTATAATACAAGGTACCAAATAGAAGATGATAAAGAAGAAGCAAAGAGTGTTAGAAAAAGTTATGGACTGGGAACTTTCATATAGAGGTCTTAGGGAAGTTCCAGGGAGAATGTGACACCTGAGCTAGCCCTCAAAGGCAGAGGGAAACTCAGGTTTGAATTATACAGAATCATGTCATAGAAGTATTCCAATCTGTTCCTTTAACAAAGGAAGGGATTAAAGCTAAAAGAAAGTCTGTGACTTGCTAGAAGTCACAGCAGTTGTCATTTCTGTCATGCCTAACTCTTTGTGACCCCATTTCACTCTTCAGGAGTGATTTGCCATTTCCTTCTCCAATTCATCTTACTGATGAGAAAACTGAAGCAAACTGGATTAAGTAGCTTACCCAGGGTCACACAGCTAGTGACTGAGGACAGAGTTGAGCTCAAGAAAAGGAGTCTTCCTGGTCACAGCAGTAGTAAACATCAAAGGCAGGAAATAGCCTGAGTGAAAACATGAAAACAGCAGAATATGGGAAAATACATCACAGAAGCATAAACCCATTGAATGATAACTCATTCATTCAATGAGTAGAGTGTTCAGGAAAGGCTGGAGCCTCTTGTCTGAGGGCTGCTGAGCTCTTTCATGGCGATCTTCCAGCTTTGGTGCCTACCTGATCCACCTACCTCTCACCTGTGCCTGCAAGAAGCTGCAGCATGCAGAGTAAACCATTTAATGCCCAGTAAACTATTTAAGTAGAAAGGTTAAATCAGGCTAAAGATGACTAAGGGGTTTCAAACCTATTGGTAAGTTAAGGAATCGATCCCAAGCATGTGAAGATCCCAAGCATGTGAAAATCCCAAGCATGGTATAGATGGATGAGAACAATTTGTTCCAACAGCCATGAAGGCAGCTGAAACTGGCACTGGAAAACACTTTTAGCATGGTTAAACAATGAAGACACCCAGATCATCCATTGCATCTCAAAGTCATCACTAGTCTTCTTGACTCTATCCTGTCACTCGACAGTGAAGACTCTGAAAGAGAGAGATGACTTCATGAAACTCTGCCTCACTTAAATCCAACTTACAAATGAATTCAAAGACATTACTATAACATTTTTAACCATTTCGACCCATCTCAAAGTCCTGCACTAATGAGTAAGTGACAAAGTAGCAGGTGTGGATATTCTGGGAGCTGTGATCAAAGCCCTGCACACAGGTGATTCAGGCCATAGGGTTGTCTTCTCACTAGAAGGAATAGTGGAATTCAGCTGCCCCATCTGTATCAGAACAACTGATTAAGGATGATACTACTCATCCCCAGGTGTGAGAAAAGAGCTAGAAAAGATGCTCTAAAAATTGTCTGCTTATCCAACCCTGGCCTGTTAACCATAGCAAACAGGAATCCCACCTATGGTTAAAACACTAAAATAAATGTATGCACACTTATAGATACCACACAATCCAGTAAACCTGAAAGTCAAATAGTTCTTGTTGTAAGAGAACTCAGAAGGTATAAGTAAAACAAGATATACAAATAAAGACTGGATACACATTTTTCTGCAGTGGCCGTAGTAAAATGGAGAGCTATGGATCTGGTGTTTTGCAATGAAAATTAATTTAGTCAGAAAGCTTGTATGCCTACCAAAAGGAGTGAATGGAAACTCATGACAATGTGATTTCCATTGGTAGGAAAATGCCATGTCACTATCATCAGTATCTATGTTCCCATCATGACAAATCCTGAAAAGATCAAAGAAAAAATTTATGAAGACATGCTAAAAGAGGACAACCTTATAATTGCTTACAATTCTGGAAAACTTTAACGCTAGAGTAGGTTCGGACTACCAGATACAGCAGAGAGTCCTTGAGAAGAATGGAACTGGGAATGAAACTTTGTAATGAGCTGAGGGAAGCAAGGAAAGCCAACTAGAGACATTGTTAATAGGTCTCCAGCATTATCCTAAGGTGCTTTGCATTCTAGATGTTGCCCTAGACATTGATCCTCCTAGGGCTCCTATTGCAGCTTAGGTATGGAACACTCAGGTGCTTATGTGACCCTATGTCCTGCTTTACCTTGGGTAGAGTAGGGGAGCTTCCTGAAATCTGTTCTAGATGAAAATTTGGTGCTGTCTTCTACTCTGGGTCCTGTTTGTCGTCAACCAATTCTGGCTTCTTTAAGTATCCACAAACTTCTGGTCCTCTTTTCATATAGTTCTGAACCAGATGGAGAAATTTATAGCCATTTCTGTTTTATTTCCTTTATTGCTATTCTTTCTATTGCATTTTTAGAGCTTTACTGGATATCAGGGGCAGCAGGATTTAGGTCCCATGAGATTCTAATATAATATTATCTTCCCAAACTACTACTAGTAATACATATTTTCATTTCTTCAAAGTCTGACATTCTATGACTCATACCTGTATGGCGTAATAGATAAAATGCTGTGTTAAAAAGAAAGACATTTATTTCAGGAAGAAACTTGAGTTAATTAAAAGATCTTTCCAAAAGAGGGCAATTTATCTGACCTTTTCCCTTTTCTTTAGCAATTCTTGGTGTAACCTTTTGTCCATTTGTCATGTATATAAGATAGACAGACTACTGATGAGCTCTATTTACCTAACCACATAAAATAAATTGGGCAATAGTTATTCATCATCTAATTAGATGTTTGTTTTAAGATTAAACCAAACTCTTTTAAGTGGTTATGGAGCTCAGTTTGGGCTTTTCTAAAGCTTTCCTCAATCTGGCATTACCCTGCACTGCTTATTGCTATTTTATTAAGCAATACTACTTACTCATAATCTTCTGTTATCTTTATGAGATCTTGCAATGAATTGAAATCATAAACCCAGGTTGCGCTTGGATACCATTTTTCTTCAATTGACAAGTAAGTCAAAGTGTTTACTGATTAAAGTAAGCTCTTTTAGTGTACTCATATGATAGCTGACATATCAATTAAACTACTACATGAAATTACTGTAATCAGCATCATTGTTTTCCTTCTGTCCCTGTTCCATCAATAATTTATGTGAAGAGATCAGAATGCTATTGTGAGAATTGCATGCCATTCTATGATGTTCGGGGTTTTTTTGTTTGTTTTCATTTCTATTCTAACTTTGCATTTTGATCTTTACTCACATAAATCTGAGATCTGATTATATACAGATATAATTTAGAAATGACTCCAACAAAAAAAACATGTTATTTCTTGTCTTGTTTCTATTGATATTACTTGGTGCTATGTCAGCAACACATATGTACATATATATGTGCATGTACTTATATGTATGGGTATATAGGTGTATATATACACATGTATTATATTCATATGTATCTATGTGTACATATGTACACATGCATATGATGCATATGTGGGTGGTCTTAAAATAAGCACGCATAATGTATAAGAATGAGACTTTAATATAACTTATAAACCCTTAGCCTCTCTTATTCCATATGCCTTTAATTTTTTTTCAGTTATCAAGTATTTGGTTTTTTTCCTATTTCCCCCTCCACTGAAGAAACTAAAAGGAAAGAGAGGGTAGAGAAAGAGGGAGGAAGGAAGGGCGAGAAGGAGAAGAGAGGAAGAGAGGGAAAAGAGAAGAGGTAGGAAGGGAGGGAGAGGAGGAGAGAGAGGAAGGGAGGGAAAGAGGAGGAGGAAAGAAGGGAGGGAGAAAGAAGGGAGGAAAGAGAGGGAGGGAGAGAGGAAGAGGAGAAAGAGAGGGAAGAAGGAAAAAAAAGAAAAGAAGAAAGAAAACATTACATTTTTACATAAACATTACATATTACATAAGCACAATCATAATAAATTCTCATATTGATCATGTCTAAAAGTAAATTCTTGTTCTGAAATACTAACTTTCTGTCATTAGAGGAATCATGTACTTCTTTATCAGTCCTCTGAAATACTTATTGAACATTTAATTCCTCAAAAGTCTTAAATTGGTCTTGAGGTTCTCTCTTCACTCTACATCAATTCATATGTCATTGAAATAATATTTTTCTCATTTCATATAGCACAATAACATTCAATCATATTCACAGTGCATTCAGCTATATCTCAACTGATCATTTTCCCATTGTTTTAGGTTTGTTTTCATTTTCTTTCTTCCTTTTTTTTCTACCACAAAAAGAACAGCTATAGATTTGATTGTAAATATAGGACCTTTTCCTCTTTCTTGTTCTCTTTGGGGTTATAGGTCTAGCAGCATTGTAGCTGAATCAAAGGCCATGAATTCTTTAATAACTTTTTGTGTATAATTTGTGTACAATTCCAAGTTGCTTTTCAAAATATACCCATTCATAACTTCACAACAGCTCCTCAAAGTGGTCATTTTCCCTCAGTCCCTCCAACAATGATCCTTTATTTTTTTTTATCACTTTTGTCAATTTGGTAATGATAAGGCAAAATCTCAGAAATGCTTCGCATCTCTATTAGTCATTTGGAGAATTATTTTGTCAAATGGATAACCCAGATAGACTGAGTTTCTTCCCTTAAGAACTACTTTTTTATATCTGTAAGTTATTTATGAATTGGGGAATTGCTCTTATCCTTATATGTTTGAATCATTTCTAGAAAGATATGTATATGTATACAAACATCTATATTATAAACGCCAAAATGTATGTGTGGATATATATGACAAGTATTTGTGCATATGTACATATTTCTAATTGACTCAGAATATACATATTCAGAACTTATGTGCAAACACATACATAATTCCCATAAATAATGGGAATGAAACCTGTATGAGAGACTTGTTGCAAAGATTTTTACTAGTAATTTCCCTATTAATCTTAACTTTATTGGATTTATTTATATAAAAACTTTTCAGTTTTATATAATCAAAATAAGTCATTTTATTTTCTTTTATTCTCTCTATCCCTTGTCTGATTATGAACTCTCTCCTGTCTCTAAACCTGATAGGGTACATATGTTCCAACATATTATTTACCATCCTTCCCTATTCCCTATTCTTACACTGAAGCTGGCGATTGCTAAAGTATGTTATTTAATTTAAGGTTCATATTTCATTCTCTACCTCTTCATCTTCTGAAATAGAAGGTGGCATATAACCTGGAATTATTTTCATAATGATCATGTTATAAATACTTATCATGAACATCATATTAGTTAATTAAATGTACTATGAAATTATATTCCTTACTGCCTTTGAATGCACGAGAAAACTAATTTTGCCAACTCATTTATTTACCTTTCCAAAGAGAACTTGTGAACCCTCCTTCTATCTTGGCCAGTTTCACCTTCTCTACTGCCATGCCCACTCTAATATGTGATCTCATATTCAGAATTACCAAGAGTTGAGTCAAAGCTTATACATGGTTTAAAAACTGATGGTTTAAAAACTTTTAGCATCCATTGTTCTTTTTTGTAACAGGTTTCATGCCATCATTGCAGAAGAGGAAGTGGGCCAGATAGGACTAAGGATGATCTTATGTTTTTCTTTGCTTCATAAGTTACCATGACTAAAGAATTCATCAGCAGCTCATTTTCTAAGTAGTCTCAGTGTATTGCCAAGACCATCCTTGAAATCATTCCAGTGTAGTCAAATATGCCAGAGTTTGACTTCTACTAGAATTGCCTCCAAAATCCCAGGGTCACCTCTATGCTGTGATGAAGCCTCTGCAGAAAAATGATAATTAAATTCATGGAAGTAGAATAAATCTTAAAAAAGAAGGGAGAACAGAAGAGGTTTGATAAAAGATCTGTAGGATATCCATATTTAGGGATTTGAAGAAAGACCACAAACTAGTCAAAGGAGAAGGGATAATTATACAGGGAGCTAAGCAAAGAACCAAGAAGAATCTTTTGTGGAAGCTAGTTGATAAGGAATTATTATGAACTATTGATGTGAAAAGGATGAGGAGGAGATTTGTTTAAAGGACTCTAACGTTATAACAACAGAGATCAAAAAAGTGAGTATAACTCCAGACTGCATTAAAAAATACAGCATCCAGAACTAAGGATCTGATGGTTTTATTGTGCTCTGCCCTAGTCAGAACATCCCTAGACCATTAATTTTACCTTTGAGCCCCTTATTTAATAGAGACTCAAAGGAGCTAGAATGTATTTAGAAGAAGGCAAATAGCCTGGTGATAGAGATGGTAATATTATCAGATACAAAATGGCATAACTTCAGATGTTTTTTTCCAAGATTGGGGCATGGGAAGATATGATATTACTTTTTAATATTTTAAGGGATGTCAATGGACAAAGAAACTGAATATATATCACTTGGACCCAAAATGTAGAAGTACTTAGTAAGAATTTTCAAGGGCCAGATTCAGGTTACATATATAGATGAAACCTGTTACCCCTTAGAGAAATAAGAAAGTAAAATAAGCTGCCTAGTGTTTTCTATGTGTCAGAAACAATGCAAAAATCTGAGTATATAAAGCAAGGCAAAATATAGACCTTACCTTCAAGGTCTATAGAACATTAGATCACAAACTGCCATGTACCTACAAATTTCAGGGTAGATTGAAGGAAAACATCACTGGGGGATTGGAGAATGATAAGAAAGTATGGGGATAGGGAGTCAGAAATGCTTCCTACAGAAGGTGAGATTTGACCTAAGCCAGTAGTGAATCCCACTTAATAGAGATATTAGAATAATATCTAAAGACTTAAGGAGTAGAGATGTTGCAAAGAGAACTTTCCTTCAGTTATTCACTGAATTATATGGCTTTGCTGAGGTTCCATCCAATTGAAACTGTTCTCCAAAATTACCAGTGATCTTTTAATTGGCAAATTCTTTTTTTTTTAATTAAAGCTTTTTATTTGCAAAATATATGTATGGGTAATTTTTCAACATTGACCCTTGCAAAGCTTTCTGTTATAAATTTCCCCCCCCCAACCCTCACCCCTCCCCTATATGGCAGGAAGTCTACTACATGTTAATTATGTTAAAATACTTGACAAATCGAATGTGTGTATACATATTTTTACAGTTATCTTGCTGTGCAAGAAAAATCAGATCTACAAGAAAAAAAAATCTGAGAAGGGAAACACAATGCAAGCAACAAACATCAATAGAGAGCATGAAAATGTTACGTTGTGGTCCACATTCATATCACTCTCTCTGGGTGTATACGGCTTTCTTCATCACTGAACAATTGGAACTGGTTTGAGACATTTCATTGTTGAAGAGAGCCATGTCCATCAGAATTGATCATCACATAGTCTTATTGTTGCCATGTAAAATGATCTCCTGGTTCTGCTCATTCCACTCAGCATCAGTTCATGAAAGTCTCTCCAGTCCTCTCTGAAATCATCCTGCTGGTCATTTCTTATAGAATAATAATATTCCATAACATTCATATACCATAATTTATTCATTCTCCAATTGATGGGCATCCATTCAGTTTCCAATTTCTAGCCACTACAAAAAGGGCTGCCACAAACATTCTTGCACATGTGGGTCCCTTTCCCTCCTTTAAGATCTCTTTGGGATATAAGCCCAGTGGAAACACTGCTGGGTCAAAGGGTATGCACAGTTAGATAACAGTTTGATACTCTCCAGAATGGTTGGATCCATTCATAGTTCCACCAACAATGTATCAGTGTCCCAGTTTTCCCACATCCCCTCCAAGATTCGTCATTATCCTTTCCTGTCATCTTAGTTAATTGGCAAATTCAATGGTCTTTCCTCAGTTCTTATCCTTTTGGACCTCTCAGGAGCCTTTGACCTGTTGGTCACCCTCTTCTTAATACTCTCATCTTTCTAGATTTTCAAGAAATTGCTTTCTGTTGCTTCCTGCCTACTCCTCAATCTCCTATATTGGCTGTATCTCTAGGTCATGTCCACTAAACTTTGAAGGTTGTAACCTGGATCCTTTCCTCTTCTCCCTCTATACTATTTCTTTTGATGATTTTATAGTTTCCTAGGGATTCAATTATCACCTCTATGTAGATGATTCTCATATGGATTTTTCCATCACTAAATGCTCAGAAGTTTTTCCTTACAATTATTCTAAATCTATGTCCCTTCAGTTTATTTTAGTGTTCTGAATTTTGTGTATTGAAATCAATCTGAACGAGTCTAATTCATTTTCCACAAAATAGCTCTCCAAATGGCTGACAACTATCATATCTTTAATTAATCTTTCTCTTCTTTAAGTTAAATGTCCTTTCATTGCTGTAATTCTGTAACATAATGGTGTGTGATATCCCAAGATGGCATTAGTTATGAAATCTCTCCATATTTGTACAGATGTAGCCAGAAAGAATGAACACTCACACACACACACACACACACACACACACACACACACACACACACACCTCCTGCAGGATCCCTTTCCCACACCCCACAGTATAGAAGCCAAAGCTTTATTTTGTGTTGATGACTCCTATTTCACATTCTCTAACCCCACTGCTAGTGATCCTGTCTTTGTATTTTATGTTAATTTGGGCTTGTCAACCTAAAGAAGCTGCCAGTTTCATGAAGCTGCCAAAGAAGTCACATGCTTTTTCTATAACCAGTTTGAAGGATCTCATAGCCATATCAAAAGAATAGAAGCAAAGCTTTGAAAATCTTTGATTTTGTCTAGAAGACTTATAGTGTCTTTAACACTGGCCTCAATCAGCTAACTGTCTTAATTGTACTTTGGGATTTTTATTACCCTGCTTCTTCTTTTAATGAACCATTGCTCTACTCCCTGGCAAATTAAATTCTGTGACAGATCACAGTTCTTTATCACAGAAGGCACTCTTGGATGGCATGTAGGGTTTCCCTGGTACAGGCCAGGGCATGACCTCATTCTGTAGCCAGCTTTCATTCCACAGCCCTGTACTGACTTGCAAAGATCTCATAATAGGCTATACATATTCCTCCCAAAGCCCCCTTCTGATGTTTCATCAAGTCATGCCGAATTCTAAAAAGTAATACCAATGGAAAGTGAATTTTGCCAGGTCCTATCAAGTTGGAAAGATAATAAGATCATAAGTTTAGTGGTGGGGGAAAAATCTTAGAAACTCATTTAATTCAAGCTTCTCATTTTCTAGAAAATAAAACCAAGATCTAAGTGGTTAAGGAGCTTTGTTAAGGTTCCTCAGGTAGTAAATGACAACCAAACTCCAAAACAGGAAATATGAGATAATGTAAGTCAAGTATTTTGCAAATCTCAAAATCCTTTCAAATGGAGATATATAAGTGTGTGTGTGTGTATACTTGTTCTTGATACTCTCATTTTTTTAGATTTTAATATATTGCTTTCTACTGTTGTTCACAATCCTTCCAAATAGATATATTTATATAGTAAAAGTTTATATTGATCTATATTTTATATATGATTATGCATATATGTATATGTGTATATATATATATATATGTGTGTAGGGAGTATATACACACATACATGTGTGTATGTGTGTGCACAAGCATGTTGTATGTGTACCTGTACCCACATGTTTGCACATGTATACATGTACATACACATAAAACCTGCCCTCAAGAAGCTTACAGTCAATCAGGAGAGACCACAGGTACATAACTATAGATATATAAAATAAATACTGGACTAATTATAATGCCAACTTCTTCCATGAGATCTTCTCAAATCCCTAGTAAGAAAAGGTTTTGGCACAACTAGAACTTTGCATCAGTTTTGTGTAATTACTATTTATTTCTGTGATCAGAGAGGAGGAGGGTTTTTTTTAATGCATGTATCAAATACTCCTAAGAGGCAATAAGTTTTATGAGTAGAGGAGCTATAGTTTATCTAAATTCTTCTTCTTCCCCAGTGCTTACTACAGTGGTGTATAGTATATTTTTAAAAATGCATATTAAATATTTGTTGTACATAGAATCAAATTGAAATAGTCGTGTGATTACTTGTCATTTAAACACCTCCAAAGAATCCCAGAGGCATATTACACTTTGCCAGAAAACATATTGCAGCATGTCATTTACAATTTAAATGAAACCGTGAAATCTTCAATCAAAGCTGTTTAGTACTAGAAACTGTGAAGCTGGGAGGGAAGGGGGAGGCATTGGGAGGGAAGATCTTGTATAATGAAACCCATTGACATTCCCAATACCAACAGCTGCTCCATCAGTCATCCCAATCATAGACACCTAAAAATCTGGTCTAAGCAAATTAATCTCTCTAGTCTTAAGTAGTAGCTGGGCAACTCACGAGAGAAATGAGAAAGGAATACTTTAAATAAACGATTTATTTTTATATCTCCCTGTTGCTCTGTATATTTCAAGGTTCAAGCATGCTTTCCTTTCCAGGTGCATTTGGCCTTGGCCTCCATGTAGACTCTCAAAATTCATGAAGACTTCTCTAGCCTTCCTCCTCCTCATTTTCACTTTACTTTTGTTTTCAGTCTGGTAAGCATTACCCCCATGACCTCTGGTTGATTGGCTTCAATTAAGCCCTAGGATTTCCTCTTCCTGAAGCAAAGTCAGGTTACAATGCAAGAATAATAAAAGGCTAAATCCAGGTATGGTCACCTTTCATATCCAAGCTCTGAATGGCTGCCTTCTGAAGGAAACTTGACTTCAGAGGTCTTTCCCCTTGGGGAGACATTATTTACCTCCAACTTTTGGAGAACTGATCTCTCTGCCATGATATGTTTCTGTAGGAATCTGGTTTCTTATTTAATAATTATTTTTTAAAAAAGAAATCAACGACCCTAACAATTCCTTTCTAAGAGATAGAATAATGTTTAAAATAGCCTATCAAATGATACATATTTATAGTTTTTTGTCATCTAAACTTTTTTAAGGCATTTTTAAGTTTTATGTCAAGTTCATTTAATAAAGAGGAGTTGATTAAAACAGAAACTTTCATATTAGCTTCACTTTTAGGTATTTTTAAAATGATTATCATCTTTACTAGGAAAGCTGGATGGCATAGTGGCACCTATAATCGTTGAGTTCAAATCTGATCTCAGATGTTGACTGGCTGTATGACCCTGGGCAAGTCACATAACTCTGCTTCAGTTTCCTCATCTGTAAAATTAGCTGGAGAAGGAAATGGCAAACCACTCCAGTATCATTTGCCCAGAAAACCTTAGCTGGCTTCAAAAAGAGTCACACATGCCTGAAAATGACTGAAGAACAACAAAAACTATCAGTATTATTCACAAAATTTAGTCCCAGTGGATAGCGAGGTGGCATGGTCAATAAAGCACAAGCCCTGAAGTCAGAAGGTCCTGAGTTCAAATTTGACCTAAGACACTTAACACGTCCTAGCTGTGTGACCCTGGATAAGTCACTTAACCCCAATTGCCTCAGCAAAAAAAAAATAATAATTTAGACCCACATGTTATAACTAATTTAATGATATATTGATGTAAATATAATGAAATCTAATCTGAAGAAATGTGGCAATACTACCTTTTTTATATTGTCTCTTCTCCTTTCTTATTTTCCTTCCTTCCTCACTTCTACCTTACCTACAGAAACCCTTTCTTTACCTCCCTATTTATCCAGGCTAATTCCCTCCCTTGATGACCAATACATATCTATATTACCTAGCACTTACCAGGCACTTAATGAATTCTTGTAGAATTAGATTAGAAGTGGTTCCTTATATTAGCCCTATTGATGTCTGTGAAAGATCCATAAATTATTCCTAGTACTTTCCTCCTTATTGAAACAGGAAGTTTAATCCCTCTTCTAAATGACAAGACCTCCTATGCTTGAAATCTTCTCTTCTTAAGCCTAAACATGCTACTTCCTTCAGTTTATCTTTATATAGGGAGAATTTGAGGCTTTTCACCATTCTGTTTTTTCTCCTCTGATGGTCTGCTTATCATTGTGCTCATGTGATGGTGAGATGTAATACTCTGACTGGAGGAGAAAGAAACAGGAGCAAAACCTTATCTATCCTATAGACTATGGCTCAACATAGGACTATAAGATCTGGAACTGGAAAGAATTTTACTCCATTCTTCTTATGTTGTAAGTGAAGAAATGGAAGCCTCAAATCACTGAATAAGGAAATGGTAGAGCCAGGTTTCAAACTCAGATCATAGAACTTCAAATCAGTACTTTTCTCAGGGAAGCCCCATTTCTAGCTATGGTTAATAACTGATGAACCAACTAACTAGTTGAAACAAATAGTTCCAGGCTTTGTTTCACTATTAGAGTTCTGTGATTTGGGTTGCTGGGAAAGAATGATGGGGATTTGGGAGCAAGACAAGGTGCCTCAGACATAGTCTTCAAAGACAATAGGTTCTTTATGAAATCTCTCAAAAAGATATTTTGAAGTACCATATTGTCTTTCCATATCATCATGGAGTGATGGCTAGAGAGTCAGTATCAAAGCATGGAAAATCTGGGTTTCCAGTGCTGCCTCTGTCATATACTGGCTGTGTAACTCTGGCCAGGTCATATAATGGAACCTCTCAATGCTCTAGGCATTTTTCTAAGACCATAAGATGCAGAGAAGGTGCAAATTTGTGTTAATAGCAGGAATTTTCCCATCCAAGAGTTCCCTATATCAATGAAATCACAGGTTCAATTCCTATTTCTATCTTCCTTCTATCTGTATCAAGAATGAATTAATTTTCTTGGTTGCAACTATTAAAAATGAGAGAAGAAAAAAATCCAAGAAATAAAAAGCACTAGTTGACAACTTCTCCTGCCTCTACTATAGTTTCTCAGGATGATTCTAGCAGTTATCACCCAGAGAAAAGTGTGTTTGTCTGTGTGTGTGTGTGTGTGTGTATGTGTGTGTGAGAGAGAGAGAGAGAAACAGACAGACAGACAGACAGACAGACAGACAAAGACCAGACACAGACAGAAACAGGGCAGGTCACAGAGAAGGAGACAAAGATAGAGACAGAATGAGACAGAGGGAGATACAGATATAGAGAACAAATTGAATAAAAAGAATCCCCTTTATCTATGTTTACTTTTAAATATAATATAAAATTCCTTGAATACACACCCTAATGAAGTGTTGCTATAACTATATTCTTCCTAGTTTCCCCACCCTCCCATCCTCCTTCCCCCACCCTCATCCCCCACCCCCAGCCTCCTGCCATGTCTCTTAATTCAATAGGGACATTCAGGTTTAGGGCCACACTACAGGTCTACTATCTATGAATTGTTCCTTAGTTTTGTTTTTTTAGCAAGTATGTGAGGACAATGACCAGACTGGGAAGCTGCACTCAGGAAAATTTAATTAGTTCTCTTCCCATTATATATATCCCAAATAAGGAAGTAACAGTCAGAAAGGTTTAATGGAAGATAACTGAAAGAAAAATGAGATCCTAGATACAGGATTAAAGAGAAGGATCTTGGCTAGTATGGAATCAAGAAGAAAATCAGGAAGGTTTTGGGAGCCTAAAAACTATTTTAAAGAGTTTTGGTTTTTTTTTAATTATTTTCAGCTTTTTTTCAGAGTTTGTGAATTGACTCATAATATATTCAAAGATAGGGTCTCAATCTATGATTTCATTGATAGAAAAAGTTCCCAACTAAGAAAATGCACTCTCCCAAAGCAAGTCAGCACTTCTTCAATGTATAATCTTTAGAGTGTTATTTGAGAGATTAAATTATTTTGCCAGGGTCACATGTCAGAGGTCTCTAATTTCAAATCTATCTTTCTATATACTAAACTGTATTTAATTATAATGAATTCAAAATCATAGTTTTCATTTAAAACTATGTTGTGTTTTGGGGTAGCTAGGTAGTGCAGTGGATAGAGCACCAGCCCTGAAGTCAGGAAGACCTGAGTACAAATCTGGCCTCAGACACTTAACACATCCTAGCTGTGTGACCCTGGGCAAGTCACTTAACCTCAATTGCCTAAGCAAAAAAAAAAAAAAAAAAGTTGTGCTTCCAATGTTGAGTAGAGTAGGGCAAAAGAATTAATTCTATAATGTTTAATTATATTTTTCTTCAATATTATAAACAAAATTTTTAAAAGAAATACTTTAAATATTTTTCATTCAACTAATTATTAAGGGTTATAAGCAGTGGTAATATGCTGGTAAAATATAATAATGCTGGCAAATGTTTAACCACTGGTTTGCTGAAAAAGGCATATTCTGAGGTTCAAGCTATATTAATATTTTATATTTTTCTTAAGCCTAGAAAATCAATAAAACAAGAAATCAAATCCCATTTCTTGCATTTGTCAATTTTTAAAGTATAAATGTTCACAGCTAAATTTTATCTGTCAGCTCTCATTAACTCTTATCATCATCATCATAATTCTTATTAGCAATAGGGGATATTATGTCAACAAGGGACAATGAACCAAAATTCTATTAAATTTTTTAAAATTATGTTGTCATTTTTTGATGCAACTGATTTAGCATACTCTTCTTCTATGAATGAAAATTCCTTGGGCGCTATGATTGTTTACTTTTTGGACTTCTTTGGCTTTGTCTACAGTAGCCTGAACAACTATCCTGCCGTTGGTACCTTTTTTAAAAAATCGGGGGGGGGGGGGGAGAATTTTTTTAAAGGCACATCAACAAGCATAGTTGGTCTCCATGGTTCTATATGCAAGAGCAATAAATAAAAACTCCAGGTCTCTGTGACCCTGATGCCCTAAAAATGAATTGTGTTCATAAATCTAGCCAAAAGTTCCAATTAAGATTGTTCTTGGAACTGTCCTGCTTGCCTTGTGCTGAGATAAAGCCTTTGGCTCCCTCTAATGGACAGGTTTCCAAAACCACACAAATGTGTCTGATCCTATGACAACTGTAATTAAACAGGGTCACACTAAAATTTTAGCAGGTATGGCAACTAGAGACTGCCCACTGGGAATTCAATGACTTTCTCATGGACTGAGTAATCCACTTTTTGTACAGATAGCTTGGAAGGAGGTTTTCTTCCTTTGAATGGCAAGGTTAGATTCATGGAAGAGAAAAATTTGACAACCTACTAGAAAAATTACTGAACATGATTTTTTTTTAAAGTCCCAGATCTATGGCTTCATAGATTTATGACCTTAGAATAATCATTTTATTCTGTGGATCTCAGTTTTTTTATCTGTAAAATCATAGGACCACAATTTAAAGTTGAAAGGCAACTTGATTATTTGATTATAGAATCTCAAAATAGGAAGGAGCCTCTGAAGCCATCTAGTCCAGCTTTTACTTAAAAAAAATCCCTTCTGTAAGAGTACTAAAAAATAATATCCAGCCTTTGCACAGAAACCTTCAATGAAGAGAATCCATTCTTTTCTGAAGTATCCCATCCCAGTTTTGGACAGCTCTAATATTAGGAAGTTGTTCCTTACATTGAGCATAGATCTACCTCCCTATAACTTAAGGAACTGAAATTGAGTGGATGCCCATCAGCTGGGAAATTGAGGAATGTTATAGTATATGAATGTAATGGAATGTTATTATTTTGTAGGAAATAGTAAGCAGGCTGATTTCAGAAAAGCCTGGAAAAACTTACACGAACTAATGCTGAGGAAGGGAGCAGAACTAGGCGAACATTGTACACAATAATAGCAAGATTCTGTGATGATCAATTGTAATGGACTTGGCTCTTTTCAACAATAAGATGATTCAAGGCAGTTCCAATAGACTTGTGAGGGGAAGTGCTATGTGCATTCAGAGAGAGGATTGTGGGGACTGAATTTGGATCAAAGCATAGCATTTTCTCTTTTTGTTGCTGTTGATGTTTGTTTGCTTGTTTTTTTTTTCTTTCTCATGTTTTTTTCCCTTTTGATCTGATTTTTTTTTTGCACAGCATGACGAATATGGAAATGTTTAGAAGAATTGCATATGTTTAACCTATATCAGATTGCTTCCTGTCTTGGAGAAGGGGAAGGGGAGAGGGAGAAAAAATTGGAACACAAGATTTTGCAAAGGTGAATATTGAAAATTATCTTTAAATGTGTTTGGAAAAACAATATACTACTTTTTTAAAAATAGGATGAGGGATAGGTGGTGTTTTTGTAACTATTTTTGTTGTAACTATCTTAGAGGATATCTTTGCTCAAAACAAAATTAAGTCTGGTTGATGCTTTCTTTATTATATGAAATGACTCTCTGGAGTACTGAAAGAAGGATACTGGGGGAAATTTATGATATGTAAAAACATGAGAGCAATAAAATTTATTTAAAAATTTTAAAAAGCCCATTGTCCTATGTATGCTCTCTGTGGTTAATTAAAATAAGTTTCTCATGAATTTTCTCCTCTCTCATCTAAATATTTCCAGTTCCTTAAACTGATACTTGGACAACATGATCCAGTCTTCCCAGGATAACTAGATTATATTCTTCCAAACACATTCCTGATTACCTCTTACCTGTTTACATAGACATACCTGATTACCTGTTAAATGAGGGCATCTAAACACATTCCAGTTGTCTGATCAGGAAAAATAACCAAAGAATTATCATCTCTCATATTTAAAGATTATACCTATAATAATATAGCCTCATACAGCATTAGATTTTTGGCTGCCATGCTACCTCTGGTTCAATGTGCAATTATGCTCTATTAAATTCCTCCTATAACTTTTACAGAAATTGTTATCTAGCCACATTTCCACTACCCTGTAGTGTGGGAGCTGACTGTTATAAGTCAAATGTAGCACTTCAGATTTATTAGTATTAAAACTGAAACCATCATTCTAACCTGTCAAAATCTTTTTCTTGGATTCTGTCTCAATCATCCATTCATTCGCTTGCTGTGCTCAACTTTGTGTCATCTTTAAATATGGCAAGCACAAATCCCATGACTTCATTCAAGTCAACAATTTTTAAGAGTTGAATAATACAATGTCAAAGAAATAATTCTTGGCATTCTCTCCGAGAGACTCCTTCTATTCTGACATTGACTTTTTTGTATCTAATCATTTGGCCATTTATAAATACACTTTTAGTTTTTGTTAGCATTTTGAATTATTTTATTAAAGAGTTAACTGAAATCTAAGTATATTAGTCATATCAGTTCTCTGATTTACCAATCTATTTACCCTATTAATAAAAGAAAATTAGACTATCTAGGATTTTTAACAGGATGTTTTCGTTGAAGTCATGCTGACTTTTGATGATCGTTGCTTCTAATTGCTCAGAAGCTTGCTCGTCAATAATATGCTATGGAATTTTGCCAAGAACTAAAGGAGCTCACTGTCCCATAGTTTATAAATTTCACCATCTTCCCTTTTCTTAAAAAAAAAAAAATCAAGTCATTTGCCTCTTCCATTCTCCAGTCTTACAAAGGTCATGGTGATTTGGCAATCTCATTGGCCAATTCTTTCAGTACTCTGTGATGTCATTTGTCTGGGCCTGGGAGGTCCTCTTTTACCATCTCTTCACTAATTTTCAGGTTTAATTCTTGTCTAACTATTTTTCTGTCTATCCTGGTCAAAAGGCAATTCTGTTTGGCAGAAAAGATAAGAGACTAAATCAGTCAAATAATTCAATTTTCCTCTCCTGTCCAATGCCATTATCCTCTATATTCCTCTTACCCTTTAAATAGCAGTCATATTCCTTTTTTTAATTTCTCTCTAGATTCCAAAATATGTCAAAGAATACTTTTTCTTGTTCAAAACTTTCTTCACCAACCTCAGCTCATTCCAGACACTACAATCTGTTCCCAGAGGACCATGCAATGCTTTTGAAGCTATTTTTAGTAACTCACATTTGCTTCCATTTTTGATGCATGTTGGTTTGATTTTGTTTTATTTTTTAATCTTAACTTATTCTCTGTGCAAATACCTTATCTTCTTGATCCACACCTTCATTTTTATACTTATCACATTCATTTCTATTTCAAGAACTTTTATTTAAAGCCAACTTCCCCTGAAAAATATCCACTTATTTGAATTCTATCTGTCCTTTATCTGAATTTTATAAAATATTTATCATAAAATTTATACTTAATAAATGCTTATTAATTCATAGTCACTTGCTCTCAAGATGAATGAATTAATGAAGTCATTTGTCAAGTACTTTTTATATATAAAGCAATATGATAAGCATCAAGGATACAAATTCAAAAACAAGATACCCCTGATTCTCAAGAGGTTCTCATTCCTATAGAAAGCTTCAGCCACAAGTCAGATAGAAAGGTCCTTTGGTCCTCAAGGTGTAGCAACAAAGCAGAGAGTAATATATCTTACTTAATATTATCTCCACTGATAAAAACCATGTAAATTTATAATGTTGAATTAGTTGACAATGCCTAAGATTTTGGTGGTAATATCTTTTTGCATTCAGTAGCTGTGATTATTAGGAGCCAGGGTGCCTGCCCTTTGCTCAATTGTTCAATTGTTCAATAGTTGAACATGCTGTTTTGGATTGCCTAGCATACTGCTTTATCTCTCATGCTGCCTTGCTTTTTGAGTAGACTGTATTGCTTGTCCAGTTACTCGGGTTGGGAAAGATGACTGAGCTCTTCTGTACAAGGTTTGTTTACTTCAGTGATGGCTGTGGGGGCTGGACTAGAAAAAGGAACAGTTGTATTCTACTCTTCCTGGGGCCATTGAACATTGTTGACCTTTGATAGCAGTTGGTCAGAAGTTTGTTTTGGTCTTAGCAAAGTCCCTTTCTCCACAAGGCTTGTTTTCTTGGATAATGACCACAGATGCAGAACAGGTAGCGAGTTTTATTGTAGGTGAGGAGATGAACAGGACCCTACTATTCCCAAGACTTTATGGCTCATGGTCCTGGACTCTTTTTATCCAGGTATAAGAGCAGGAAGTGAAATTTGAATCCCCTGTTATATGATGTCTCCTGTCTCTCGCTCAGGATGCCTTAATATCTTATCATTTATCTTTGAACGACTAGTTTCTCTTTTCAGTCAAAAGCACAGTTGTTCCTCACTATTTGCTCTATCTTTCTGAAGAACAAAGTTATTGGTAAAGCTTATAAAAAGCTTATAAAAGCAAATAAATGCAAGAAAATAAATGTTATTTGCTCTGAAGGAGCTGAAACCCTATAGAGTAGTATAGTGAAGTATATTATGTATTTCATAACAGATTAAATATGCATGATGAAATGCACAATTTTAACATGATCAATATGGGTACTTGTTTTGCTTAAATATATATAGTTGTTAGAAGAAAGAAAAAAGAGAGAGAGAAAAAAGAGAGAAAATAGACAGAAAAGAGAAAAAATTAAAAGAAAGGGGAGAGCAGGAGAAGAGACAGAGAGAAACAAGTATTTGCTAAATGCCTATCATGCACCTGTCCTTGTGCTATGGGGATTTAAAAGTATTATCTTATTTTATCTTCACAATAACCCTGGGAAGTAGGTGCTATTATCATCTCCATTTGTAGTTAAAGAAACTAAGACAAAAAGGAGCTGAAGTGATGTGCTAAGAGTTGCGCAGTTAGTATCTGAGGCAAGATTTGAAGTTGAGTCCTCCGGATTCCTAGCCAAGCATTCTACCATCATGCAGTCTATCTTCCTCTAGGTGATGGAAAAAATATATTTATTATGGATAATCACAACAGACAGTAAAATGAAAGGAGGTATTAGATTTGGAATGGGGGAATTATGGGGAGGGGTGACTGAAAGGGATGGAAGTTAAAGTGTGAGATGCTGATGTACTATCAATTTTGTTCCATTTTAGCAAGTTAGCTACTTCCAAAGTCATGTTCTCATTATAATTTCTTCTCATTTAATGTCAGTGATAACTTCTTCCCATTTAATGTCAGTGATAGTCCATCCCCTTAATTTCATTTTACAGATGAAACTAGGAACTCACAATGAAGATGTAATTTGCCCCAAATCACATAGTAGAATAATGGGTAATGGGATACAGGTCTTTGATTCAAGCCCAGTGCTTGTGAGATTAGATAATTCTTAGGTCCCTTCCAGCTGTGACATTCATTTATCTCCAAGATTTTTACTTGGGAAGAAAGAGAGAAAATGAAGGAATAAGATGGGAAGATAGTTCACAAGCAATATATGCCCCTCGCTAATAACCCAATTCTACAGCACAAATAGGCAAATAATGCTCTGGATCCTAATAATGTCTCAATAAGATATCCACATCTCTAAAGACACCAGCACCAGTTTATTAAATGAAAAGCTAAATATAATCCACACAATTCATACCTCAGTAAAATCAATCTTATCTTCTCTCTCAAAAACCGCTATTGTTGCAAATGAAGTAACACATTATGATTCTATCTATTAACAACTATCATTAAACCATTGTTAAGCAATTCTGGGGATTCATTTTCCTGGGCATCTCCAAGATTCATGAAGAGAACTGTCATACTATAAGTTTTCAGTACTTTATATTTAAATCTAACTGAGAATCCTATGGTGCCAGAATTTCACTGCCCTCCTGGAAAGTGGGACTTGAAAAGGGTGCAATTCTCTAGGAAGGTTCATTCTCTATTTAGAGAAGGATTTGTAAAGGCATTTTAAAAAATATGAGGTAGGCTTTGCCCAACTGTATGCCAATAAATTTGATAACCTAAGTGAAATGGAGGAATATCTACAAAAATATAGATTGCCCAGATTAACAGAAGAGGAAATAAATTACTTAAATAGTCCCATTTCAGAAAAAGAAATAGAACAAGTCATTAATCAACTCCCTAAGAAAAAATCCCCAGGACCAGATGGATTTACATGTGAATTCTACCAAACATTTAAAGAACAGTTAACTCCAATATTATATAAACTATTCGAAAAAATAGGGAATGAAGGACTCCTACCAAACTCTTTTTATGATACAGACATGGTACTGATACCTAAACCAGGTAAAACAAAAACAGAGAAAGAAAATTATAGACCAATCTCCTTAATGAATATTGATGCAAAAATCTTAAATAAAATATTAGCAAAGAGATTACAGAAAATCATTCCTAGAATAATACACCATGACCAAGTAGGATTTATACCAGGAATGCAGGGATGGTTCAATATTAGGAAGACTATTAACATAATTGACTATATTAATAACCAAACTAACAAAAACCATATGATAATCTCAATAGATGCAGAAAAAGCATTTGATAAAATTCAACATCCATTCCTATTAAAAACATTAGAGAGTATAGGAATTAATGGACTTTTCCTTAAAATAGTCGGTAGCATCTATTTAAAACCATCAGCTAGCATCATATGTAATGGTGATAAACTGGAACCATTCCCAATAAGATCAGGGGTAAAACAAGGTTGCCCACTTTCACCATTACTATTCAATATTGTATTAGAAATGCTAGCCTTGGCAATAAGACAAGAAAAAGAGATTAAAGGAATTAGAGTAGGTCATGAGGAAACCAAATTATCACTCTTTGCAGATGATATGATGGTCTACTTAGAGAACCCTAGAGAATCAACTAAAAAACTATTAGAATTAATCCACAACTTTAGCAAAGTTGCAGGATACAAAATAAATCCACATAAATCATCAGCATTTTTATACATCACCAACAAAATGCAACAGCAAGAGATACAAAGAGAAATTCCATTCAAAATAACTATCGATAGTATAAAATATTTGGGAGTATATCTGCCAAGGGAAAGTCAGGATCTATATGAGCAAAACTACAAAACACTCTCCACACAAATAAAGTCAGATCTAAACAATTGGAAAAACATCAAGTGCTCTTGGATAGGTCGAGCGAATATAATAAAGATGGCAATACTACCTAAACTAATCTATCTATTTAGTGCTATACCAATCAAACTCCCAAGAGATTATTTAACTGACCTAGAAAAAATAACAACAAAATTCATCTGGAAAAACACAAGGTCAAGAATTTCAAGGGAATTAATGAAAAAAATGCAAATGAGGGTGGCCTAGCTGCACCAGATCTAAAACTATATTATAAAGCAGTGGTCACCAAAACCATTTGGTACTGGATAAGAAATAGAGTAGTGGATCAGTGGAATAGGTTAGGTTCACAGGACAAAATACTCAATGATAATTGTAATCTAGTGTTTGATAAACCCAAAGACCCCAGTTTTTGGGAAAAAAACTCACTATTTGACAAAAACTGCTGGGATAATTGGAAACTAGTCTGGAAGAAATTAGGCATTGACCCACACCTAACACCATATACCAAGATAAGGTCAAAATGGATTCATGATCTAGGCATAAAGAATGATATTATAAACAAATTAGAACAATGTAGGATGGTTTACCTCTCAGACCTGTGGAGGGGGAAGGAATTTGTGACCAAAGAAGAACTAGAGGTCATCATTAATCACAAAATAGATAAGTTTGACTATATCAAGTTAAAAAGTTTTTGTACAAACAAAATGAATGAGGACAAGATTAGAAGGGTAGCAGTAAACTGGGAAAATATTTTTACATCCAAAGGTTCTGATAAAGGCCTCATTTCTAAAATATATAGAGAATTGACTAAAATATATAAGAATTCAAGCCATTCTCCAATTAACAAATGGTCAAAAGATATGAACAGACAATTTTCAGACGAAGAAATTGAAACTATTTCCAGTCACATGAAAAGGTGCTCCAAGTCACTATTGATCAGAGAAATGCAAATTAAGACAACTCTGAGATACCACTACACACCTGTCAGATTGGCTAAAATGACAGGAAATGATAATGATAACTGTTGGAGGGAATGTGGGACAACTGGGACACTGATACATTGTTGGTAGAACTGTGAACGGATCCAACCATTCTGGAGAGCAATTTGGAGCTATGCTCAAAAAGTTATCAAACAGTGCATACCCTTTGACTCAGCAGTGTTTCTACTGGGCCTATATCCCAAAGAGATTTTAAAGGAGGGAAAGGGACCCACATGTGCAAAAATGTTTGTGGCAGCCCTTTTTGTAGTGGCAAGAAACTGGAAATTCAAAAGATGCCCATCAATTGGAGAATGGCTGAATAAATTATGGTATATGAATGTTATGGAATATTATTGTTCTGTAAGAAATGACCAACAGGAGGATTTCAGAGAGGATTGGAGAGACTTGCATGAACTGATGCTGAGTGAAATGAGCAGAACCAGTAGAACATTATACACAGCAACAAGACTATACGATGATCAATTTTGATGGACATGGTTCTCTTCAACAATGATGTGATTCAAACCAGTTGTTCTGCGATGAAGATAGTCATATACATCCAGAGAGAGGCCTGTGGGAACTGAGAGTGAACCACAACACAGCATTTTAACGCTTTCTGTGAATATTTCCAAGCATTTTGTTTTCATTCTTAGGTTGTTTTTTTTTCTTCTTCTCTTTCTAGATCTGATGTTTCTTGTGCAGTAAGATAGCTGTATAGATATGTATACATGTACTGTACTTCTCATATAATTTATCCTATCTAGCATGTATTAGATTACCTGTCATCTACGGGTGGGGGGTGGGGAGAAGGAAAGGAAAAGCTTGGGGAAAAAAAAAAGGTTTTGTTTTTTTTTTGTTTGTTTTTTTGCAAAGGTCAATGTTGAAAGGTCACTAATGTTTTGTAAATAAAAAGCTTTATAAAAAAAATATGAGGTAGGGAGGAGAAAGAAAGATCTTGGTAGAGGAGTTGGGTTTATTTATTAAAGCTTTTTACTTTCAAAACATATGCATGGATAATTTTTCAACATTAACCCATGTAAAATCTTGTGTTTCAATTTCCTCACCTTCTTCCATCCCCCCCAAAAGGCAAGTAGTCAAATATATGTTAAACATGGTAGAAATATGTTAAATCCAACATATACATACATATTTAAACAATTATCTTGCTGCAGAAGAAAAATCAAATTAGACAGAAAAAATGAGAAAGAAAATAAAATGCAAGCATACAACAATAAAAAGAGTGAAAATGCTATGTTGTGAACCACACTCAATTCCCACAGTCCTCTCTGGGTGTAGATGGCCCTCTTCATCACAAGATCATTGGAACTGGCCTGAATCATCTCATTGTTGAAGAGAGATACGTTCTTTGTTAAGCATAGTTTGAGATTGTGTTTAAAATATACATTTCTTCAGTCATTCAATAAACTTTTATTAAGCATCAGAATAGTAACTGTATCTGGGGAAAATTCAGTTGAAGAGTTGATAAAGAAATTAACTTCTTAAATTGTAGATCAAAAACCCATCTGGGGGGTCTAATAATTAAATGAGAATGGTGCAAACTTATGATTTATTATCAGTAAATGTTTGATTTGCATATCTATTTTATATATATATATCTATGTGCCTGGGGATCACATAAAAATTTCTCAGTCAAAAGAGGTAATAAATGGAAAAAAATTTAAGAAATCCTGACATGAAAAGCAGTGTATATCAAATGCAGTGATGCATGGAGGGCAAAAAAATCAATTCACCCTTCAGGTGGGGGAAAAGCTTCTACCCTTTACCTATTTCAGTCAGATTCATTTGTCCTTGGAAATAAAGTGTCCTCATTTCAAAAAGGAGAGAGAGGTGTGATTGAGGGGGATGAAAATTAAGGACAGTAATTGCTAATGCTTTACAATTCTCTTTATAATTTAATATAATAGTAATAAAATCACTTTCATTGTTTGGGGGAGTATAATGAACTAACTTGCCACGCTTATCTCTAGGTTGAAGCTCTTCCTTATATTATTAAATAAAACAAATCAACATATTGGATATATTTCATTGAATTTTTTTATATTACTCTGTCAAGAGATGGAAAATATATGCCACTATGTCTTTTGAAGTAACTCTTTTTCATTGAATTGTACCGTATTCCAAGGCCTTTCAAAGTAATTTTTTTCACACTATTTTGGAAATAATACAAGTTCTATGAATGTTACTCATTTTACCCCTTTTTTGGTACACATTTTCTTACATCTCTCCTACTTTTGTTTTGTGGGTTTTTTTAATAGTTTAATATTATCCCATCATATTCTTGTTTGTTCAGTCATTCTCCAGTCTAGTGGACCTTATTTTTGTTTACATTTCCTTGGTATTACCTAGAGTTCTTATATAAATAGTTTATTTCTGGGTCATTTTGCCCTATGTTTAATATCTTTGGAATATATATCTCGTCATAGTCTAAGTCTATGATTACAGAGAGTTTACTGGCCTTTTTCATAGAGTCTTAAATTGTTTTCTAAAATGGTTTAATTTTATATCAGTTCACAACTCCATCAACAGAATACTAACATCCTTGCTCTCCTTTAAACCCTTTAACAAGTAATTTCTTCTTTCTGATAGTTGTTGGGTCAAATGTCAAATTGTTTAAATTTGTATTTTTCTAATAACTAATAATTTTTATTCATACACCTGCAAATTTCTTATATTTCTTCATATGAAAACTGGCCATATGTATCATTTAAGCATTTATATCAGGCAATTACTTTTTCTCACATATTTGCAGCAATTCTGTATGTAATTTGTAGTTTAGACTATTAGCAAAGAAATTTGTTGTAAAGATATTTTCTAATTAACTTTTCCTTTTTAATGATAACTTTATTTACTTCGCTTGTACATAATCGAAATTATCCGTTTCACCTTCATGATAACCTCTATTCCTTATTTAAAAATTCTCTTTCTAGACTTACAATGAAAACTGCTATCAATATGCAGAGAAAGGACTGATTGTTCTGAGTACAGATTGAAGAATACTTTTTTAAAAATTTAATTTTTTGAGGGTTTTTTTGAGAGGTAGAAGAGCTCTATTTTTTCACAACATTATTTTTATGGAAATGTTTTGCATAATTTCATATATGCCTTCTCAATTGGGGAGAAGGGAGAGAATCTCAAACTCACAATTTTAAAAACAAATGCAAACTTTTTTGCATAATAAAAATTAAAATTAAGTATAAAAAAAGAAATTTTCTTCTATTCATAGTTGCGAAGACTCCTCTATTCTTTTTTTTAAATGACATAACTTTGATATTTAAGCCAAGACAGGATTTGAAGTTCAATGACATCGGTAATATAAGATCCAGGTAAAACTAAAATCTGCCAATTTTTTTTTCAGTTTTCCCCACAGTTTTTAATAGATAAATATATAGATATAGAAATACATTGATAAATAGAGAGACAAACAGACACACATGGGGGGGGAGAGAGAAAAAAAAAAGAACGAATATCACCCAGAAGTTTGAATTCTTGAATTTTTTTAGTATGATTCAACCACGTTTCTGTTTTTTTACCTAATTTATTCTATTGTTCATCTTTCCTAATTTTTAAACCTATACCAAATAATTATTGGTGAGAAGTGCTTTATATATAACTTGAGATCTATTTCTGCTAGATCCCTCTTCATCTTTATTTTTTTAATTATTTATCTAGAAGTCCTTAATTTTGTGTTCCTCCACATTTATTTTGTTTTTATTTTATGTAGATATTTTCATTGGCACAACACCAAATTTGTCAATTAATTTAGGTAATATTATTTAATTATATTTGCACAGCCCAACAAGAATTAATATTTATCTAAACATTTAATTAATTTAAAGAATATTTCAAATTTACATATATATATATACATAAGCATATCTTGGTAGACACCCATATTGTTATATACCTTTATTTTGGATGGATTTTTAAATCTTTTATTGCCTGTTGTATAGTTAAAATTATATTTCTTGCTTTCTCAAGAGGCAGGAAAAACACAGGCAAAAAAGAGGATATGGAACTCAATTTTTTTTAAAATTAATGTTTAAAAAATTTACATGTAATTTTAAAATATTTGATGAAATAAAAAATAAACTTAAAAATCAATAAGAAACTTGTGGTGAAAATATTCATATGTAAATTAAGAGCAAAAATATAAACCTAACTAATGTGTGTATCAGAGCAAACCACAAAACAATAAATAATTTTTATCAAAGAAAATAGTAACTGTAAAACAATGACCAAAATTTGAGGTTCAGCTAAAAACGTATCTCTTAACATCTCATTCAACAACAACAAAAAAAATGACATCAATCAATAAATTTATCATGCAACAAAAAAAGCATCAAATAGTCCCAAAAAATATGTGCATATAAATATATATTAAAATAGAAATGCTGAAAATCAGAAAAGGTAAGTAAAATTAAACAGAAAAATAATTAAATCAATGAATGAAACTATATTTTAGATTAATTTTAGACTGGAAAACATAAAGAAAAATGAATAATGTGGAATTGAAACTCAAGTACAGAGCTAATAACAGATCATTAAGCTGTCATCAACTAACTCATCACCAGAGCTAGAAATGGAAGGAATGGAGGAAATAGAGTAAATGATTGCTGAGTGGTTTCCAGTTATGTCTGAACATGAGTATATGTGCGTCAAGACTGCTAGGAATTATTGTCACAATTTTCAGGAAAAGAAATAAAGAATTTGGAAGCTCAAACTATTGTCTGGCAAGTTTAACTTCACTTGTTGGCAAAATTCTCACATGCATTATAAAAGTGATTTTTTGAGTCTTTGGAAAGGGCTAAGAAATTAAAGTGGTGATAACTAAGTCATATGGATTCATTAAGAATAGACCATGCTGAAATGAAATTTTGCCTCTCTTACAGGTTTCAAAAAATAGATGAAGGAATGTTGAAGACATTATATATTAGGATTTCAGCAAAGGAAGTTCCTTCTCGTTTTCTCCCTGCAATTAAATGAATTCAAAATTGACTAAATAACTGAATCCAAATAGTCATGATTAATGGTTCTGTTCAACATGCTTATCCATGATTGAGTGAAGGCAAAAAAAGGCACAAGCTGATTTTGCAGATACTTCCATCATGAAGACAGAGAGCGAGGAGGAATAGTTTATATTCCCAGTGCCAAAAATGGGATAAAAAACTATCTCAACAAGCATCAATAATAGGCTCTATCAAATAAGATTAAATTAACAAAGTTTTACACTGAAGCTCAAAAATTCAAATGGGAATTTATTGGAGAGAAGGTTAGACAACAACTTATTTGAAAAAGACCCAGGAGTTCAGCAGAATTCAATCCCAGTGAGTCAAAAAAATGACATATCCACAATAAATAAATAAACTCATGCAAACTTTCTTTGCCACAGTTCTGTTCTTCTATGTCCCACTCAGACCAGATTTGTAGCATTGTGTTCATTTCTGGGGAAGGATATTTTGTGAAAGACAGTGACTAGCTAAAATATTTCCAGAGGAAAACTTAAATAGTAAGTCACAAAACTATCTCATGTAAATGAGATAAAGGTTTTTGAAAATTATTAGCTTAAAGAATAGAAGACTTAGAGGCATGAGTCGTCATTTATTTGAAAGACTGTCACATAGAAGGAGAATAAGATTTGTTGTATTTAGTCTGCGATGGTAAAACTAAGCAATGGGTAAAAGAAGATTTCATTTCAATCTAAGGAAATACTTTTTAATAATTATAGCAATCCAAAAATGGGGTAGGTTGTTTCATAAGGCATAAGAAGCAAAGGATTCCCCATCACTGATGATTTGCAAATAGAAGATGGATTACTCCTTGTCCAGAATAGTAGAATATTAATTCCTGCTCATATATGAATTAGATTAGAAAGCTTCTAATAATAATAGCTGGGGACAAATTAGCACTGGTCTGAGTCAGGATATATCTGGTTCAAATCTGATTTTAGATACTTCCTAACTGTGTGACCCTAGCAAACTCATTTAACTGTTATTTTGCTTAGTTTCCACTATAAAATGAGGAAAGTAGTAGCACCTACATTCCAGAGTTACTGTAAGTATAAAGGATATAATATTTGGAGACATAATAGGTGCTATGTAAATGTTAGTTATTAATATTATTCTCTTTGGAATCTGAGATGCTATAACCCACAATAGTTTGTTTGGAGAAGGAACCTCAGATACTCTCTGAAAAAGTCATAGTTTACAAGCAGAATTATAGAGATTTTTTTCTGCTATCATCTCCTAAAAGTGGAAATTTGAGATCCAATCTCTAAAATCAGTTCTTTTTTTTTAATTAACACAGCTCTAACCTGATTTTAGAAACTAGGAGAGAGTGCCAAAAGCAAATCAAAGACCTAGCTGCTTCCAGGCTGTGGGCTCCCATGATTGTGTTTCCTTCAGATATCTCATTCATAATAGACTGAACTGCTACCACTTCCCTGATAGGTGTGACCCCATTAAATTCTGTTTAAAAAAAAACCCACCTATTTTGTCCCATTGCTTTTTAGGATTCATCACTACATTTTATTCCATTGGTCACTCAGTAGCAACTTAGTTCTACTCCAACTATGAGGGGTACATACAGGAACTGGATTTGTGATTTTATGGTAGGAGGTATTTGCTCAATCAAGTACAGGAAATACCTGACTGAAAAAGTTCTTTCTGCCAAATTCAGATCAGTACCTTCTCTGCAAATTTAAGCCTTAAAGAGCTGCCTAGAGCCCTTAGAGGCCAAGGGTCTAGGGTCCCAAAGCCAGAATGTCAAAAGTGGCACTTGAACTCAAGTCTTCCTGGCTCCAAAGACAGCTCTCTATCCAATATACAATACTGACTAACATTCTTAGACAAAGCCTAAAGTCTTACCTTGGACTAATATTCTATTATTTAAATCTTGCTTGGAAATCTTTTTTGATATACCCAAAGAGGATTCACTATAAAAGGATATGAAGTTACATTTTGTGGATCCTTAAAAATACCAATTACTCTTAAAGTTCTGTGCTTAATACAGTTTCCAGAGGAAAAACCTTAGTCAAGGTTTCTAGGATTGAATGATGGAGGCTTTTATTTGTTGAAATCTTATTTAAAAAGACCATCTGGTAAATACAATCTGTAGTCTTACAATGCACTGTATACTAACTACTGAGAACCTAGCTTTCAATGTTAATGTAGAGCAAATAATGTTCTCGGCACAAAAAAAAAAAAAAAAAAAAGATGAGCCAAAAACCATATGCTTTAAAATATCTACATGTTCTTCCATCATTGAAAATAATAATGATAATTATTTTAAATGAATTCATATACAATTAATTTTGGATAAAAAAATCAAATATCTATTCACATTAAGATGTAAATATTCCCCTACCATCTTATTACTACTTCTGTATTCCTTTTTATTCTTTCTTTTTGATAATCGGATTTGGAATTTCATTTATCAAGCAGTTATTAAGCACTGACTATGAACTAATTACTATGGTAGGTATTGTTCAGAATTCATGAATGAAAGAAGTCCAATCTTCAAAGATGTTCTATTCTACATGATTGAAAAAATATAAAGATAGGGGGCAGCTAGGTGGCGCAGTGGATAGAGCACCAGCCCTGAAGTCAGGAGGACCTGAGTTCAAATCTGGTCTCGGAGACTTCCTAGCTGTGTGACCCTGGGCAAGTCACTTAACCCCAATTGCCTCAGCAAAAAGCAAAAAAATAAAAAAAATAAAGATAAACCAAAGAACAATATTTATAAAGTAATTTCAGGGGAAATGTACTAATAGCTGGAAGGGGAACAGAAAGACCTCTAGAGAAGATAGTATTAGATCTCAGTTTTGAAGGAAACTAAAGATTCAGAGACAGATGTAGGGAGGGAGTATATTACATGTCATAAAGGTAGAAGGTAAAATATTGTATTCAGAACTACAAGCTGGCTAATTTGACTGGAATGTCAAATTCAAGAAAGGAATTATGAGTAACAATCCTACTAAACAAGAATGAAAAGTCAGATTGTCCTGGAATTATAAAATAATTCTATAAAAATTACGGTTTTTTCTTAGAAGTTCTCCTAGGAATCACTAGAGCTTTTCAAGCTAGAGAAATGTGTTCAGAGTCATGGCTAAATGGTGTCCATTTGACAACTAATTAGCTTGGAGATGTAAAAACCATGGAGACCAATTAGAAAACAGTTATAATAGTATAGGCAGGAGATAATAAGAGCCTCTACTGAGGGGTGTGACTGGAAAGGTTATAGCTAAGGGGTACTCAGTGGGTATAATCAATAGGATAGCAACTTATTAGACATGAAGGAGAGTGAGACATATAAAAGTTGAAGATGATTCAAAAGATTCAAAACTGGGTGAATGAAATGATAATGATGTCCTTGATAAAAATAGAAAATTTGGAAAGAAGGATTGGCTTGGAAAAAAGATACTAACTTCAAGGAATGGAAATAAAGTTTCACATGGTTGAATGACAGGATTATTGATATTATAAAAATAAATTTAATCAAAAATTTATTCACACCAAAAAAGTTCACCATCAGTCTGAAACTGTTTTCTGACTTGGTTCAGAAAAGTAAAGATATATGTGTATTGGCTCAGAAAAGTAAAGATAGATGTGTATAGGCCCAAACCTAGGAATGTTGTTGTTGATTTTTCAGTCATGCCCAATTTTTTGTGACCCCATTTGGGGATTTTCTTGGCAAAGATATTGGAGTTTATTGCTATTTCCTTCTCCAGATTATTTTACAGAAGAGAAAACTGAAGCAAATGGGGATAAATGAGTTATCCAGAGTCACATAACTACTAAGTGACTGAAGCCAAATTGGAACTCAAGAAGTCTTTCTGATTCCAGACTTGATATTCCATCACTGTACCATTCAGCTGTGGTTAACCTAGGAAACCAGTGTAATATAAGCCAATGGCTGATTCTGGATGGTCCATACATATAAGAGACTATGCAGTCTTACACTGATGGAAACAAAGAAACCTCCATGATCAAATTTAGAATGAACAAATCCTAGCTTCTTTTGAATTCCCAAATCAGATAAAATAGGTCATTAGGGTAGATAAAGCTTAACACAAAGATTGCTATAATTTCTTAAGAGGAATAAAATGATCAGGACCAATGATAACAATAATCTTGCTTTATTATGGTCTGGTCAGATGAAATCTGGAGTATTGTGCTTAATTAATAAGACATTTTAGGAAATCTTTCCAGTAAAGATTAGCCAGGATTGTTCCATATAAAAAGCAGTTGAAGATATTGAGATTTTTTTCCTAGAGAAAATTTATAGAATACATGATAGCTTTATTCAAATATCTAAACAATTCTTTCATGAAAAAATATTCTGCTAGATCTATTAAAGGGCAGAAGAAAGAATAAAACTAGAATGAGGAAGAAATTGACAAAAGACTTAATATGAGAAAAATACTAGCAATTAGTTAATTAACAAAAAATAGATTGATTCTTGTAGTAATTTGTTCTCCTTCACTGGAGAGCTTCAAGCAAAGATGACTTGATTAAGGGATTCTTTTTCAGATACAAATTGAATTATATGATTCTAAAGGAGATATCTTCCATATCTGAGATTCTCTGTGTATTCAAAGTTACTATCATTGCCCTATATGTTGGTCCTTTTAATCATATATTATCTCTCTCTCTCTCATCTAAACCATCACAGATCTCATGAGCTCAGGGACCATCATATACCATGTAATCTCTAAAGACTCTCTAGGTTCTAAATTTTTATTTTTTCCAATAATGTTATTTCATGTTAATATTTATAAAGGCATCATGGGATTGTAGAGAATGTTCGACTTTAGTAAGTTCAAATCCTACTGAATCATTTAGTTGTTATTTGTCCACCATCATGGACAAATCACTTCATTCTTCCTTCCAAGTTTCTTCTCATTTCTCTATTTGTAAATAGGAATTATAATAATAACTACAGTACCTACTTTGAAGGGTTAGTGTAATGATCAAATGAAATAACTACATAACTAATTTTACAAGCTATAAAGTTCCATAGATATAAGGTGCTACTGCTATCATTATTATTATTGTTGTTGTTAATTATTATTATCCTTTTGGATTATATAAGCAAACATAATGAAGTGACTCACTGATTTATTAATTCAGAGAAAAATAAACATCTTACAAATAACTTTCCAAATCTTTCATTTACTCCAGGTTAAGAGATAGGAAATCACTATGGAAGTATGAGATCCTATTGCCCTTAGGGATGACCCTAAGAAGAGAATCATTGTTATGACATTTATAGCGATGATGTTGGCGTATTCTGCTAGGTAAAATATTGCAAATGGTCCTGCTGCATATTCTACATTGAAGCCAGATACTACTTCTGATTCCGCCTCAGTTAGGTCAAACGGTGCCCGGTTAGTTTCTGCTAGGGTTGAGAGGTATCACATTATGGTGTTAAAAGACAGTAAATCACCATGGAGGTATGAGATTTATTTTATTCTATATGGACCTTCTTTAAAAAGATCACCAAGCCAGCAATTTAACAGATCACTCTTTCTTCCATGCCTCCTAACTCAGATCAGTTTGAGTAAATTTCTGTATTTTCTATTTTCATTTAAGTGAGACAATGCTATATAACTATTTAATAAACTATTGTACCCAGGACAAAACAGTATCTATTTATGAATGCTAGGATCACAGATTTAGAGTTAGAAGAGACCTTAGAAGTAATTTAGTCCAAATCTTTTGGTTTTTTTGTTTCCATAAATGGAGGCCCAGATAGAATAAGTGAGTCATTCAGGATCACCTGTGAAATAAGAAGCAGAGTTGGGATTTAAATAAAGTTGCTTTGACTATACAGCCAAGAGACTTCCCACTGTACCATGCTGCTTCTTCTAAATGTATCTCTCTTGGAGCCTAACATGGTATTCTGTGTACAAAATGTACTAAATAAATTGAATGTGTAGATAAATGAATGAAAAATATATACCTACAAAGTATTTCAGCAGCTAAGGAGTATAGTGGATAGGGGAAATTCATCTTTGTGAGTTCAAATCCAGCCTCAGACACTTATCAGCAGTGTAAACTTAGGCCAGTAATGTAATCCTGTTTGCAACAGTTCTTCATCTGTAAAATGATTAGAGAAAGAAATTACAAATCACTCCAATATTTTTTCCAAATCTTTCAGTTACTCCAGGTAAAGAGATAGCAAATCACTACAGAGATATGAGATCCTACTACCCTATGTTAAGAGACAGTGAATCGTCATGGAGGTATGAGATTTATTTCATTCTATATGGACTTTCTTTAAAAAGCTCACCAAGCCAGCAATTAAACAGATCATCTTTCTTCCATTTAGGCGTCACGTAGAGTCAGAGATGACTAAAAAAAACTAAACAACAGATATAGTATTTCACAGTTTCGCCTTGGTATCTCAGAACACACTCTTGGTAACATAAAACACTGAAGAAATAAACACAATCACAGTCTTAGTAGCACATCCAAGAGAGAAGATATCTTTTAATACTAATGACTAACAGTCTTAAGAAACCATGGAACTCAAATGCTCTCAAAACTTCATATTCAGAAATTCATAAAATACTTCAAATAATCAAATCACAAAATGTAAACAGTTAGGCTGGAATATACAACTAAAACTATTTTCCTCCATTTAGTTGTATACATTTGTGTTTATCAGAAAAAACATGGGATCATGCCAGTTGAGTCAGCAATCTTGGGTAACCTTTGCTAGTTGTGAAATGAACCAAGCAGAATTACTTTATTAGTTTTCCATGATATTGATGAGCTACCATCAATACTCATAAGACATTCTGGCTCTCTCTGGAGAGTTCTTCGGGTGGATTTCAATTAAACTTGAGTCTTTTCTGCAAAGATTTTTAAATTAACATTCACCAGATTTCTTGCCAACTCCCACAGAATGAAGTAACTTCTGCTCAACCAATATGCTGAATATTAGATTAGATTCAATGACTCAGACCCAGAAGAGTGAAATTCACACCCCAAGAAAATAAAATTCCAATAATGTTCAGGGCACGGTTGTAATTTACTGAAATCAAAATATGCTTTACTGCCTGTTGAAATTTGATTCTACATTCTTACCATAATGTTCAGACATGGAGATTAATATGGGCTCTTTTTTTGGGAGGGGGGCAGATCGATCCTAGATTTCTCTAAAATAATAAGAAAATAAGAAATGCCATATAAAATCAGATCAATGGTCCATCTAACTTGACAGTGATCTAGCTCCTGCTTCAAACAGTGATGCCAAAAACTGAGAGGAATAATAGGAAAAAAAGGAAAAGGTCAAAGCTTTTTAAACTTTTTCTACTTCAACTTTGAATTATCCCTTTTTGGCAGAGGAATTTTTACATAACTCTGGATATATAGGTATATAAAATAGGCATACGAATAAGAAATAAGACATTTACTGATAATAAATTTTTGTGGCCTCTATATTCAGCTATAAGACTCAAAAGGGTATTGCTAGCCATAGTTTAAGAAGCTGGAGTATAGGTGGTTTTCTCAAGGATGGTAGATAAGAAGAGAAAAAGATACATAGCAGTCGAGGTATTAGAGGTGGACAAATCAAGTGATTTTTTTCTTTTGTTTTCTGAATCAAAGGGATATGAACACATTTGTAGATAGTAGGGAAGGAAATAATAGGGAGAGGCTGAAGAGTAGGAGTTTTAAAAGAGTAGAAGAATCAATCTACTGGAGAATTCGCTAAGGAGAGATTAGTAATTCATGAAAAGGATTTGCTTTGGCAAAGAGAAGAACCACCTTTTCACATGAGACAGGAAGATTATAAAGGATGATATAAGAAAAATGTGAATTGGAGAATTAAAGGAAAAGTGAAAACTTTTGATAGTTTGTCAAATTCCCTCAAGTTTTTTCAACAAATTATGAGACTAAGTTCTCAGATGAGAATGTTCAGTGAGGGGGTACAATGGAATGCTTGAGAAGAAAAAGTTTAGAACAGCTACTGGGGAAAGCAGGATAGAAAACCAAAAAGGGACAATTAAAAAGATATTTCTGTTTCAAGAAAGGCTTATTTAAGATTGAATAACATCAATGCATAGTGCATTCATAAAATATGCTTTCATAAATTCATTCAGGTCTATTCAGCATTGGATGAATAGGAGCAAAGAAGGCAGATGGGGGGGGGGGAGGCTGGAGCCAAGATGGCAGAGTGCAGAGGCGACTCTCTATGACCTCCCCTGACCTTCTCTCAGACCAACAGCAGATTAAGACTTTGAACTGATTTTGGAGTCAAAATGCCCCAAAATATTGGGACATTCTCAAAAGAAGTGGAACTTCTACCTCCTACCTTGGAGGAGCTTCAGAACAGGTCTGTTTCAGTCAGGCAGGGGGCTTGGTTTGCAGAGCTCCAGAAACAGGGCAAGAAGCTGGGCCAGGACTCAGAACGTGGAAGTTTCTAAGCACCTGGGAAATTTCTGTGAGTCTCTTGGGACATTCTGCCCTGGTTGCAAGCAGTTGTTTGGGCAGATCTGCCTTTTATAAAAGGTAGATTGTAAACCACTGAGAACACCAGACCACCAATTGCCCAGCACTGGAAGTCAATCAGTGGAACTGCCCCAGGGCAAATTAAAGCAACTGTTACTCCTTTGCTTTGAACAGATGTCAAGCTTTAAAAAAATGAATAAAAAACAAAAAACTCTCACCATAGACAGCTTTTATGGAGAGAGATAAGAACAGACCTTAGATCCTGAGGTTCATAAATGTAAAGCAACTCTAAAGGGAACCACAAAGTGAGACATGAGCTGGTCCCCATTTCACAAGGCCTTCTTGGAAGATTGCATAAAGAATCTCAAAAGAGAGTTAGAAGAAAAATGGGCAAATGAAACAAGATCATTGCAAGAAGGAATGGAAAAAGCATATAATGCTCTACAAAAGAAATATGAAAAAGACACCAATTCACTGAAAAACAAAACTGGTAAAATGGAAAAAGTATGCAATGAACAAACTTGGCAATTACAAAAGGAGCTTTAAAAAAGGTAACTGAAGAAAATAATATGGTAAAAATTAGAATTGAACAAATGGAAGTGAATGAATAATTAAGACTTCAAGAATCAGTCAAATAACAACAAAAAATGAAAAGATAGAAGAAAATATGAAATATCTCTGAGGAAAAATAACTGACCTGGAAAATAGATGTAGGAGACACAATCTAAGGATTATTGGACTTCCTGGAAGCCATAATGAAAAAAGAAGCCTAGACACTATCTTACAGGAAATCATGAAAGAAAACTGCCCTAATGTTTTAGAATCAGAAGGTAAAGTAGCCATCAAAAAATTCACCGATTACCTCCTGAAAGAGACCCGAAAATTAAATCCCCAAGGAATATTGTGGCTAAATTTCAGGACTATCACACCAAGGAAAAGATATTGCAAATAGCTAGCAAGAAGCCATTCAAATACTAAGAAGTCATAATTAGGATCACCCAGGATCTATCAGTTTCCACCTTAAAGGATTAAAGGGCCTGGAATCAGATATTCTGAAAGGCAAAAGAACTTGGGTTACATCCAAGAAAAAAATTATCCAACTAGAATCAGCATTATCTTTCAGGGAAGAAGATGGACATTTAAATGATATAGGTGAATTTCACCTATTTCTAATGAAAAGACCAGAATTGAACAAAAAAAATGACCTCCAAATACAGAACTCAAGAGAAGCATAAAAAGGTAAAAAGGAAAGAAGTCTTGAGAACTATATTTCTATTATGGGAATACTTAGAGAATGTGGGTATAATATGATTTTACTTTGAAAATATGAAAAAGAAACTAGAGGTGGAAGGGCTATCATACTGGGAAAAAAGAGGAAAAAGAAGGTAAAATAAGGTTTAAAAAAAGGAGGTAAAAATAAGGTAAAATCTCATGAAGAGGGAAAGAAAACCTAATATAATTGAGGGAAACAAGGGAGGGGATGAGCATTGTATGAATCTTATTTTCATCAGACTGGGCTCTAAAAGAGAATATCAGACATATTTGGTTTCACAGAGAAACTTGTCCCACCTTATAAAGAAGTAGGAGGGAAAGGGAGAAAAAAAGAAGAAAAATTAATAGAAGGGGAAATAGAAGAATTAGGGGGAAGGTATAAAAAGGGGAAGGGGATCTAAAGAGTGGTGGATTGTTTGGGGGAGGGATCATCAAAAGCAAAATAATGGAAAGGGAGGAAGGGAAAAGGGGACAGGAAAGAGAAAAATATAACTCTGGGTAAATAAGATGGCAGGAAATGCAGAATTAATTTTAACTGTGAAAGTAAATGGGATGAACTCTCCCATAAAATGGCAGTGGATAGCAGACTGGATTAAAAGCCAGAATCCTACAATATGTTGTTTACAAGAAACACATCTAAAGCATAAAGAAATATAATGAGGGAAGGTAAAGGATTAAAGCAGACTCTATTATGCTTCAGGTGAACAAAAAAAGCAGAAATAGCAATCCTTATCTCAGATCAAGTAAAAGCAAAGATAGATATAATTAAAAGAGATAAGGAAGGAAACTATATCTAACTAAAGGGTACCATAGATAATGAAGCAATATCAATACTAAACATATATGCACCAAGTGGTATAGCATCCAAATTCCTAGAGGAGAAACTAATAGAGATGCAAGAAGAAATAAACAGCAAAACTATACTAGTTGGGGATCTCAACCTTGCTCTCTCAGAACTTGATAAATCAAACCACAAAATAAATAAGAAAGAAGTTAGGGAGGTAAATAAAATGTTAGAAAAGTTAGGTATGATAGATCTTTGGAGAAAATTGAATGGAGACAGAAAGGAGTTCACTTTTTTTTCTCAGTGGTTCATGGAACTTATACAAAAATTGACCATATGTTAAGGCACAAAAACTTCATAATCAAATGCAGAAAGATAGAAATGGTAAATGCATCCTTTTCAGATCATGATGCAATAAAAATCACATGCAATATAAGGCCAGGAGAAAATAGACTAAAAGTCAATTGGAAATTAAACAATCTAATCCTAAAGAATGAATGGGTGAAACAGCAAATCATAGACACAATCAAAAATTCCATTCAGGAGAATGACAATAATGAGACAACGTACCAAAATTTGTGGGATACAGCCATAGCAGTTATAAAGGGTAATTTTATATTTCTAGATGGTTACTTGTATAAAATAGAGAAAGAGAAGATCAATTAATTGGGCTTATAGCTAAAAAAAAGCTAGAAAAGAACAAATTAAAAACTCTCAATTAAATACCAAATTGGAAATCCTGAAAATAAAAAGGGAGATTAATAAGATTGAAAATAAGAAAGCTATTGAATTAATAAGTAAAACTAAGAGTTGGTTTTATGAAAAAACCAACAAAATAGATAAGCTTTTATTTAATTTAATTAGAAAAAGAAAAGAAGAAAATCAAATTGTTAGTCTCAAAAATGAAAAGGGAGAACTTTTCACCAAAGAAGAATATATTAGAGCAACAATTAGGAGTTACATTACCCAACTTTATGCCAATAAATTTCATAATCTAAATGAAATGGAGGAATATCTACAAAAATATAAACTGCCCAGGTTAACAGGAGAGGAAATAAATTATGTAAATAGTCCCATTTTAGAAAAAATAAATAGAACAAGCTATGAATCCACTTCCTAAGATAAAATCTCCAGGGCCAGATGGATTTACATGTGAATTCTACCAAACATTCAAAGAACATTAATTCCAATACTATATAAACTACTTGAAAAAATAGGGGGAAAAGGTGTTCTACCAAATTCCTTTTATGATACAGATATGATACTGATAGCTAAACCAGGTAGGGTGAAAACAGAGAAAGAAAACTATAGACCAATTTTTCTAATGAATATTGATGCAAAAATCTTAAATAAAATATTAACAAAGAGATTACAGAAAGGATAATACACTATGACCAAGTAGGAATTATACCAGGAATGCAGGGCTGGTTCAATATTAGGAAAACTATCAGCATAATCAACTACATTACTAACCAAAATAACAAAAATCATATGATTATCTCAACAGATGCAGAAAAAACATTTGATAAAATCCAGCACCCATTCCTATTAAAAACACTAGAGAGTATAGGAATAAATGGACTTTTCCTTAAAATGATCAATAGCATCTATTTAAAAGCATCAGGAACCATCATATTTAATGGGGACAAACTAGGCCCATTCCCAATAAGATCAGGAATGAAATGAGGCTGCCCACTGTCACCATTACTGTTTAATATTGTATTAGAAATGTTAGCTTTGACAGTAAGAGAAGAAAAAGAGATTAAAGGAATTAGATTATATAATGAGGAAACCAAACTATCACTCTTTGCAGATGACATGATAGTATACTTAGAGAACTCTAGAGACTCAACTAAAAACTACCAGAAACAATTCACAAATTTAGCAAAGCTGCAGGATACAAAATAAATCCCCATAAATCATCAGCATTTTTATATATTACCCAAAAAGTTCAGCAGCAAGAGATACAAAAAGAAATTCCATTCAAAATAACTGCCAATAGTATAAAATATTTGGGAATCTATCTGCCAAGAACAGTCATGAATTATACAAACTAAACTACAAAACACTTTCCCCACAAATAAAGTCAGACTAGATCAGTTGGAAAAATATCAAGTACTCATGGGTAGGCTGAGTGAATACAATAAAAATGTCAATACTACCTAAATTAATCTACTTATTTAGTGCTATGCCAATCAAACTCCCAAGAAATTATTTTACAAATCTAGAAAAAAAATAGTAACAAAGTTCATCTGAAAGTACAAAAGACCAAAAGTTTCAAGGGAATTAATGAAAAAAATGCTGATGAAGGTAGCCTAGCTGTACCAGATCTAAAACTAAAGCAACTGTCATCAAAACCATTTGGTACTGGCAAAGAAATAGAGTAGTCAATCAGTGGAATGGGATAGGATCACAGGACAAACTAGGCAGTAACTATAGCAATCTAGTGTTTGATAAACCCAAAGACTCCAGCTTTGGGGATAAGAACTCACTATTTGACAAAAACTGTTGGGAAAATTGGACACTAGTATGGAAGAAATTAGGGCTTGACCCATATTTAACACCACATACCCAGATCAGATCTAAATAGGTTCATGATTTAGACATAAAGAGTGATATAAGCAAGGACTTCCTTCCAGGGTGGAGCCATGGTGGCGGAGATCAGACAGGAGTCTCTGTAACCTCCTCTAACCTCCCCTCAAAGCAACAACATATGAAGCCTCTAGACTGATTCTGAAGCAAAAAAATCCACAATATCTGGAGAACAACACGATTCTAGAAGAAGATACTCTGGAAGAACCTCAAAACAGGTCTGTTTTAATTGGGCAGGGGGGGTGGTCTATTGAACCCAGACTGCAGCACAGGGAGACCGGGGCAGGGAGCTGGAGCAGGGAGCTGGAACAGGAGTCGGAACAGGAGTGGGAGCGTTGTGCTTTTCACACACCTGGGAGTCTTCTGGGGGCCTCTTGGAACAATCTGTCCTGATTGTGGGCAGGTGGTTTGGAGGGTCTGCCTTTTGAGGGGGATAGATTGTGAACCACTGAACCCCTGATGAGCATCTGACCTAGCTGCCATTACACAGCACCTTAAAGCAATCAATGAAACAACATGACTGATAAGCACCATAAATAATTCAATCAGCAGAGCTGCCCAGTACCTGAAATAATTCAATCAGCAGAACTGCCCCAGGGTGAA